>LOJH01020561.1:9683-20694 GCA_001685095.1 Ellobius talpinus
ATGTCAAAATATATCAAAGGGATATTGTCTGAGGTCTGAAAATTATTGCCCATCATTGGTACCTATATCCATCTATGCTGAAGTATAAGGAAGATAGCTGGATGATTATCCAAACAAGCTAGATATTTAACTATAGTAGATTTATTTCCCAGTGAATATAATCTTTATAATTACTACTAATAGACAGGGGTGAGTGACTTATATAAAATTATGCACATGTAAAATTGTGTGGAGCTGCAGCTGGGTGTGACTGAATGATAACTCATCTTTAATTTGTTTGAGAAGTGATTATAGAATGGAATGGCTGGTCCTATGATAGTTGTTAATCATGACACAGTTTCTCGACAATAAAATCCTAGTTAAGTAGGTAATATATGACATTTTCATGAGTTAGTTTAGCCATTTGGTTAAAATATAAATTGATCCATGTCTGTCCTGGTTATTCATTTATTAATGCCATCTGGTGGATCATCTGTGTGACAGTCTCAGAAAACTGTTCAGAGAGCTGAAATTGAGTGTATGTTTATATCCAATACAGAACACAAGTATTCCTCACCATAAACACAATTGTCATTGATTATTTATCATTGAATCATCTCATGTTTTGCTCTTAAGTCTGTGACGTCTGTTTAATTTTGAGAAATTGATACTAAAAAGAAAAAAAAACCCTCAAGACTATGAACTTTAAGAGTTGGAATGTCCTGTTAGATAACCTTACCCACTTTCTCATTTTCACAGATGAGGAATATAATTTCTGTTTTTGAAAATTCAATTCTGTTTTTAGCATGAATTGTTTGACAAATGGTTAATACTTCTCTGAAGGCCATTACACTTCAAGGTTTTAGATTGAATGTGACATTTCACACAAAGCAGACTTGTTGATTATGTAATAAGTAATGTGTATTGCAATATAATTGCTCTCCATGGTTGTGAGTGTTCGTGAGGGATGACTTGAGTAAAACACATCAGGCCATTATCCTGCTCCTAAAGGAATGTGCGTACACATCAGGAGGCAGAGTATTTTATTTTCAGATAAAATAAGAACTAGATGGGGAAACAATTATCAAGGCTTTCCCAATGTTCACCTAGATCATTTTACTCTATATAAATCTATGGTAATTAAATTTTAATTGTGAACTTCATACAATCTAGAATCACCAGGAAGGAGAAACTTGAGTTGTCTAGGTCAGGTTTACCTGTGGGTATGTCTTGTCGTGGTTGTGAACTGATGTGGAAAGACTCAGCCCATTGTGGGTAGCATCACTCCCTAGGCAGGAAATCCTGAAAAATATTAAAAGAGAAGAAATCAAAATGCACATGAACATGTATTTATTAATTTTCCTCTGCTTTTTATGTGGATATGATGAGAGCAGCCATTTCAAGTCCCATGAGTGGACTGTGTCTTAGAATTGTGAAGTAAAATTATCATTTTCCCCCTTGAGTTGCTTCCCCTGCCCCAGATATTTCATAAAAGCAACAGAAATGAATCTGGGACAATAATTAATAATCTATCTAGATGTATGTGTGTATGTTTGTGATAACTTTTGGAAATATTTATAATTAGATTAGTTAAGTGCTTCACTGATTTATACAATAAGAAAGGATTAAAATCAATGAATAAACAGTTGTGTTGATGTATAATTCACAATTTATATTCTGTAATGCTAGTCTGTGTTTACGGTATAGTGAAGCGGTATAGTGCTGTGTCCCTGGATGTATCAAACCCATCTCTTTACCAAGACATAGGAAATTAGTTGTTTCTTCTGTTTAGGAGCTTGTTTGGCTTTTGATTTGAATATATGACAGATAATAGATTTCATCACATCTGTTTCTGGAATATTGCTAAGAAGATTTCTATAGAACCAATAACCCTCTCTTGTGATATAACACAAAGTTGCAAGAGAGTATCAATAAATAAAATAAAATAAAATCAAGTTTAACTGAAGCACTTTTGCTCTCCTATACCTCATCACAGTAAGAGACGTTCACTAAAGACAAAGGAAGCTCTATAAACAAAAAGACCATTCATTTTCAGAAGAAAATGAATAATACTTCATACAGTCAATTGTAAGCAGCACATTAAGAGACATTAGTATCAGTTATTGATAAATTCTGAACTGACAATTTAAAACACACTGCATTTTCTCAGATGGTGTGGGAGAATTGTCTGTATTTTGTCAATCATGTTTTAAATAAACACTGATTGGCCAAGCAGAAAGTATAGGTGGGTCAACCAGACAGAAAGTATAGGCAGGGCGAAGGAGAACAGGAGAATGCTGGGAAGGAGGAAGCCCATTCCTCAGGAGTCCTGTCTCAACCACCTAAGGAGCAAGATGTGACATACCCTGCTGAAAAAGGTACCGAGCCATGTGACAAACATATATAGGAATAATGGACTATATAAGTTATAATAGCTAATACGAAGCCTGAGCTAATGGGCCAAACAGTTTATAATCTTATGGAGACATCTGTGTGATTTTCTTTGGGGCTGAAGTGCTGTGGGGACTGGGCAGGACAGAAACACCAACTGGCAGGCCCTCATGACACAGAATCTTAAAAGAGCTACACTCAGATGTTTAACTAGAAATTCATTTTAATGTTGTGCTCACTAACAACCATTCTGTTTGGCACCATGACTGACAGATGCCTAGGATGCTCAGTAGTTTCTCTTGTTTATGTTTTTCTTTGCTGATAAGAATGGAGAGGCACTGTAGGCCCTTGGAGTCACCAGTTCTAACTCACAAATTCATTGCCACTTTTTAAAAAGTACCCCAAATTTCCATAATTATAAACAACACTTGCAGTGATTAATTTTACCTTTTTCTTAGTTCAAATAAAAATTCCTCAATGATATTTCAGTTGCTAAAATAAATAAAATAGATAATCCTTTGGGAGCTTTAAACATCTCTTCTAACAGAAATCAAATGTTACAGACTTGCTCCTAATAGCACTCATAATGGGTTTCTGGGGCTTTGCTTGGAAGCCCTCCATAGGATGCTGTGGTCAGAGATAACTTTGGGGAAATGAAATACAGAGACAAGTCTTTTGTGTCTACTTTGTCTCCATGTGACTGGTTCCATAGAACTGATATGGCACCACACGGGAGTAAGAAAGATGATCCAGGCATGCCGAAGCCACACTATCTTTAGAAGCACAGTATAAGTAAGGACTCATAGGTTCTGTGTTAAAATACCTGCAGTTGACAAGTCTACATTCATACATATAGTTCAAAGAGTGTGGTGTAGGCCTCTCTATAGTTCAGGTGATCAGGTAAATTTTAGTGTATTGTAAAGCTTTCTGTACTGTTATTCTATAAAAGAGGAAAACAACAGCCCTTAATTGAAATGTTACTAACTAGGCACTGTTCTGAGTGATAATCACTATCCTCAGCACACCCCAGGAACTCACTGGATGACTTTAATAAAAATCCCAAGAGTGCGATGCTCTGTAGTCTTTCTCCAAATTTATACTAATACATATTTCAGGTGAGAATTGAAGTGTATCTATTCAATAACACATTACTTCTCTAAAGAAGAAATGAGGGCTCATTCTATAGAACCCAGAAAGTATATGTTTTAGGAAATTAAATAAATTTTAATTTAAGTTTGTTTCCTAGTAAACAGTACAGTTTCTTATAAAATCTATATGGCATCAGACTTACTATTTAGATAATTATGATGTAGTGCACTATAATTAAACCATTTCTTCCTTGAAAGGTAAGACCAGAATTCCTGGGAACAAATTAAACATCAAATCCAAGTGTTTACTTCTTATAGCATTCATCCTCTGGAAGAAAATGAGCTTTGCTTCCACTGTTTCTTTCATTAGAAAAAGATTCTCTGAGTTTCATACAGAGCTGTATATGACACTCTGTCTATTCTCAGTATCAGTTGATGGAAGAAAACATCAATAGCCCAAGGATGGAAACTAATTTGAGGGACCCCGTTTCCCTGTTAGACTGAACTGAGGATATATGATGTATAGGCATTGCAGCCTTCGCAGTTTCTGAGATTCAATGCTTCTCGAATTCTCCCTGGTATTTAAACCAAAATGGTACCATCAGTAGAAATATCTCAATGAATATTCATGGATTAACTGGTAAGTTCTGTAAACCCTAAGTGTCTTTGGATGTTGTATTTCAAATGAGTTTACAATGCACTCTTAATTTAATTTGAGGGATCATTTTGATCAGTTGCCCAGCCTGACCTTGAACTTATCTTGCAACTCCGTCACACCTCAAACTTTTAGTCCTCTCATCTCAGGTTCCTGAAAGGCTAAGATTACAGGCCTATGTTATGAGACCTAGTTTAGAAAGATACTTTTAAAATTCTACATTAGCTATGATATTCTCTGATTACCAAGACTCACAGTCAAATTAGCTCATACTTTTGCTTAATATTAAAAAGACAGCTAGAAACTGTTGCTTGTGCACCTAATTTCTATTATTTGCTCCAAGTATATTCATTTGTAAATATGTAATTTTATGTATGGGTGAATATGCATGGGCTCTTAGTGTCTCATAGACAATTGCTACATATATTATGGCATGTTGATATATGAAAATAATAAATGTTTTACTCTATGTGAGATATGGATTAAATGAGTAACTTTTGTGAAAAATAAATTATCTTTGCATTTATCACATAAGCATTTCCCTCAATAAGGGGCTGGCACACGTTTTTCATGGGTGACAAGCATGTATTCTGTACTGAGTTTGGTTTGAATGTCGTAGATCATCATTCCTGTTCTAAGCACCATGAAAAATGATACTGAATATACTAACAGTCAGATGAGTAGTACCCAGTGCTTCTGTGAGTTAATTTCTACCATTGTAAACAATGCGAAGACAGCTAAACAGCCTATTAGTGTTGCCATCATTTAGCTTTGCCTTGGTGAAGTCAAAGAAAACAAAAGTGCATCTACAAGTTATTTAGCATTGATCAGAACACAAAAATTTAATTTCACTTAATCAGAAAATCAAACATAATGAATTAGAACTGTGAGTTCTTTCAATTGCCCTTCCTCCAATTTCATTATTTATATTTGAGTAAAAATTAAAGTTAAATAGAAATCAAACTCAATATCTTAATTATACAAAATTCATTCCAGTGCTCAGTAGCTACTGTGTCTAATGGAAATTGTATTGGATAGTACAGAGAACCTACTGTTCTCAAGGCATCAGAGAAACTGTCCCACAACACAAATCCAAGTACTGAAGACACTAAGAAGCAAAAGTAAAGAATGTTAGAAATGAGGCACTTTGAGGATCTAAAATTATTAATTCTTAAAAATGCAAAGAAATTTCTGTTAAATATGATGATTACAGATGGCTACAAAAATTTCCTTGAGATTTCTTCTAAGACATCAAAGATTCACAGGGAAATTATAGCTTATAAACTAGGTTATAAATGGTATCTACTGAAGTCATTCAGTCAAAGGGCTGTGAACCCTGCAGGGGTTCCTGTGGCTTCCAACAGTCAGAATAGATGAAATCATTTTGAGATAAATTAATTTAAATATTTGAGATTTTATAAAGATGAAATGATGTGTGTGTATAAAATAAAAATAGTCTTATTTTGAATCTTCCTTTTCTGACCATTAACCCCCAATGTATGGCAAAATTTAAGTTTCAGTTTTATTTTTAAAATGAAGTTTCTAAAGATATTTGGTTCATGAAAACTTTTCTTTAGTGGAGACATGTTGGTTTCCTTCACAATAATTCATTACTGAATTATTTTAGAAATGTTGAAAGAATATTGACATTCTAAAGCAAAACATACTGGATGGGGTTTAATGTTTTAATTCAGCCAAGGAAAACAACTTTGAATCAATTATCCACAGTTTTCAATGTATAATCAAGAATTTTGACAATATTTAGCTGTTGAACTGCCAAGCTATTAGCAACCAAGAGATGTGATTAGGCATCCATATTAATAAACACCTGTCACAATACCATAACAGATGCTGTGAAGACATAGCTAATACAAAATATAAATTTGAAAATTCTGGACATAGTCATCTATAGTATGGGATCTAGATTAAATCTAATGATCATTATCTCATTTGTCTTACTCAATACAGTGGCTTATTTATCATACTCAAATTGAATGGCATTTTACTAAAAGTTGCTAAAAGGCTTTCAGGGAAATAAAGCCTATAACAAAAGCACTAGAAATAACCCATTATCTGTACATCAGCGAAACACAAGAGTATATTATGTGTGTCTGGGAAAGTGAAGTACACACTGAGGTATGTTACCAGATTTATGATTGGCTATTCTAAAATTCATGGTGACTCAGAACTAGTACTCATAATTTCGATTGGCACTCATATGTGTAACTTACAAAGGTATGTACTAGTTTTGATTAAAGTGGTATGTGGGTTGGAGAGATGGCTCAAGAGACATGGATTCCTGTTGCCATCCTAAAGACCTGAGTTCAATCCATAAGACTTGCATTGTGGAAGAAGAGAAGGAACTCCTACTAGTTCTCTTCTGAACTCCACACATATGTTGTGGCCACCACATATGCGAAGACATATTCATACACAAACCCATATACAAGGAAATAATTGTATAATTTTTATTTAAAAATTAAAGGTGTATTTGTTGAGTGCCTCCAAATACAGTGATTGCCCTAATAAAATAAACCAGTTAAAATATTATTTCTCTTTCTTTAGGAGATAAATTCATGTAAATATACACAGCACATGCAAATAAGCAAAATTATTTTAGAGAAACAATTACATGTAAGACCTGTATTAGAACAAAAATATACTTATGAACATTTAAACTGAGGGGTAGTTAATTGTTTAATTATTTTCTTATTATAACTTCAAATATATAAAAATTATCTCAAGCACATTTGTATGACATTTTATTAAGCATCAGGGAAGGCCTCCTTTGGTCAAATGTGTCAAATTATGTAAGTATTTGTCTCAATTCTTTCCAACAATACATGTAAAGATTATTCTTTGACAATGGGTATTTTGTATTTGCACAGTACTTCCATATACAATTGTATATGTAACTCTGGAAGATGGGCATGATAAACATGATCCTCATTTTAGTTATGATACAATTGATACTTAGATTCAGTAGTGATCACCTCTATAATTATCTAAGAAGTGCTCATTTTTTCCTTCTAATTCCTTGTCACATCCCTTTGTAGTATAGGCAAGTTTTGAGAAAACACTGTGTTATATTCCTCTCTCTAATGTGTTTGAATATTAAGCCTAGTGACGATGCTTCTAAAAAAATACTTATTTTTATTTTATTTGTTTGAGTGTTTTTCCTGCATGCATGTCTGTGCATCAATAAGTGCCTGGTGCTGGAGGAGGCCAGAGCTGTTGTTGGATCACTTGGAAATGGAATTGCCATCATGTGGGTGCTGGGAACAAAACATGGGTCCTATTCCAAAGCAAATGCTCTTAACTACTAAGTGGTTTCTCTAGCCCTCTCTGTGTTGTGATTTTTATTGGTTTACTTGTTTTTCTCTTCTCCTTGTACCTTATTTGTGTCTACCGGAGCAAAGTATTTGTTATCATTGTCATGCAAATGATTATTTGCACATCTTTTCCTTGCTTGTTGGTTTCTAATTAGTTAAATGTATTTAATTTGTTAAATTGTATCTAATTTGTTAAAGGTCACTTTCTTTCCCAGTATTATAAAAATTTATCCAACTGAAAATGTAATATTTTAAAGTAAACACACCAGATGTCTGAATCTGACCTTTTACTCTTATTGCAAACACATTTTGTTGGTCAAAGGGTAGATGTTGGATCAAGGTTGGAATTCAGCATAATTTTGTTCAGTTTAAAGAAACAGTTGAGGCAGCTGGCAACACAACCAAAAGCATTTTGTTACTCACAGTATGAATGCAATCAAAGTCAGATAATACCTAGCCAAACCGCAAAATCAATTTCTGCATCAAGGAAAATTATAATAGCTGTCCATCAAGTCTTTATTCAGCTAATAATTTTCATAATTACATAGTCCATAGCAATTTGAATTATAAATATGGCCTATGTCTACTTGATCATTTTACTTCTTTTTCAAAAGATTTTATAGGTTTACGTATCATGCCTCCACATATATATGTGCACCAAATGTGTGCCTGGTAACTACAGAGGCCAGAATAGGGTGTGGATGCCCTGGAATCTGAGTTACAGAGAGTTGGGAGCTAATATCAGGATGCTGGGAATCTAACCCAGGCCTCTGGAAAGGCAGCCAATGCTCTTAACTACTGAGATATTTCTCTGGTTCCAATTTGATCTTCTTGTATGATTCTACTTAGGTTTATTATTTATTAGTATTATGTTTAATTACTTAAGAAATAAATTAACTTTTTAATATACTTTCTGTGGATCGGTCTTGAAAACCTCCAACTGATCTATTTTTCCAATATTATTTTTTTTTGTTTTGTTTCTGAGACATGGTCTCAGTCTGTAGCCTAGTGACCTGAAACTATGTCTTGCTAATCAGACTTAAATTTCTGCCTACCATTCCTAGATCTGCGATTACAAGAGCCACCATGACCAGAATTTCAATTACTTAAAGTGTGAAAGTTATTTTTACTTTGTTGTCTTCATCAACATATTGCAACTCATGTATTCTGAATTAATTCCAAACTTGAGATAGATATTATATTCCTGTAATTACTGTAGTCTTCTGTCCAAACTAATATTTTATTGTTTTTGACAATTTTAATTTTCCCTTATACTTTTGATATCTAAAACCATAGTTTTTCTATTTATTTGTTTGCTTGTTCATTTATCTTGATTGCCTTCTCTCTAAAGTTTTGAGTTTAACAGAGTCAAGTGATTAAGGACAATCTTAGTCCATAGTAAAAAGTACACAATGTTACAGAATATCACTTTAACTTTGTAAAGATGTGTAACATTTGTTTATTTTGCAGAATATTGCTTTAACTATGCACATGTGTGTTATGTTTGTTCATTCTGCATTTATTTAATGACATAAAGATGTGCTGCTTTGCCTGCCTAAGGCACCTGACTGGTCTAATAAAAAGCTAGATGGCCAGTAGCTAAGTAGTAGAAAGAGAGGCAGGGATAGTGGGCAGAGACAATACATAGGAGGAGGAATCTAGGCTCCAGGAATGAGAGGAAAGAAAGAGAGGGAAATGCATGGGTCTATAATAAACCAGGCAGCTGCCAGCCAGCCAGATATGGAAGAAAAAGTGAAAGTAGAACATATAGAATAAAGGTCAAAAGCGCTGAGGCAAAATGGAGGTGATGAGAAACAGGTTAATATAAGAGCAAATGGGATGAGCCTAAGAAAAGGCCAAGCATTCATAACTAATAAGACCCTATGTCATGATTTGGGGGCTAGAGTTCCAAGGAAGCCTGCTGCAACACAATAAATAAATTTAATGAATTATGAATGGATGGATAGATGGAAGAACTCCCTTTCTACTTTTGTTCTTGGACTTAAAATAGATCAGAGAAGACACTGAAAGCCAGAAGGTCCTGGTCAAACATTATGCAGACATTAAAAGACCATGGATGCCAGCTGAGAATACTAAACCCAGCAAAACTTTCAATCACCACAGATAGACAAAACAAGATATTCCATGACAGAGACAGATTTCACCAATACCTAGCCACAAACCCAGCCCTACACAAACTACTAGAAGGAAAATTCCAACCTATGGAAGTTAGCTAAATCCACAAAAACACAGAAAATAAAAGATCTCACGGCAAAAAGAAGGGGAAAACACACACAATATCTTCAACAAAGAAAACTAAAGTAACAGGAAGTAACAATCACTGTTCATTAATATTCCTTAATATAAATAGACTCAATTCACCTATAAAAAGACTCAGGCTAACAGATATGAAAACAGAATCCATCTTTCTGCTGCATACAAGAAACACACCTCAATCTCAAAGAGAGATCACCTTAGAGTGAATGGTTGGGAAAAGTTTTCCAATCAAACTGACCTAAGAAACAAGCTGATGTAGCTATCCTAATATCTAAAAAAATAAAATAGATTACAAATTAAAAACAATCAAGAGACAAAGAAGGACCTTTCTAATTAGTCACAGGAAAAAGCAATAAAGAGGAAATCTCAATACTGAACATCTATGCCCAAAATGCAAGGGCACACTTATATGTAAAAGAAACATTACTAAAGTTTAAGTCACACACTAAACCCCACACACTCTTAGTGGGAGACTTCAACACCCCACTCTTAACACTGAACAGGTCTGCCAGACAAAGACTTAACAGAACTAAAGGAACTAACAGATGTTATGACTCAAATGGACTTAATAGGCATCTGTAGAACATTCCATCCAATCCAAATATATATAGGTAACAAAGCAAATTTCAACAGGTACAAAAAAATTGGAATAACCCCATGTATCTTATCAGATCACCATGGCTTAAAATTAGAATTCAACAGCAACACTAATTTCAGAAAACCAACAAACACATGAAAATTAAACAATACTCACCTGAATCACCAATGGGTCAAGGAAGAAATGAAGGAAGCAATTAAAGACTTCCTAAAATTCAACAAAAATGACCACACTGCATACCCAAATTTATGGAACATAATGAAAGCAGTGTTAAGACAAAAGTTCATAGTACTAAATGCCTATATAAAGAAGCTAGAAAAATTCCATACTAGTAAGTTAGCAGAATGCCTGAGAACTCTATAACAAAAAGAAGCAAACTCACCTAGGAGGACTAGATGGCAGGAAATAGTCAAGTTAAGAACTGAAATCAACAAAATAAAGAGAAGAAACATTACAAAGAATCAATGAGTCAAAGAGTTGATTCTTTGAGAAATATCAACAAAATAGACAACCCTTTTTCAAACTAACCAATAGGCAGAGAGAGAATATACAAATTAACAAAATCAGAAATGATAAGGGAGAAATAACAAGAGGCATGGAGGAAATCCAGAGAATCATCAGGTCATAATTTGAAAAACTATACTCCACAAAATTGGAAAACTTAAAGGAAATGGACAACTTTCTGGATAAA
>LOJH01020562.1:718-20694 GCA_001685095.1 Ellobius talpinus
ATTATCATCATCATCATCATCATCATCATCATCATTATTATTATTATTATTATTTTTACTACTGAATAGTACTCCATAGTGTAAATGTACCATATTTTGTTTATCCTTTCTTTGGTTTAGGGGTATTTGATTGTTTCCAGGTTCTGGCTATTATGAATAATACTGCTATGAACAAAGAAAAAAGTCTACAATCCACAACCCCAAAGATCCTAGACAAGAAAGAGGACCCTAAAAGAGGCATGCATGGCTCTAAATAGGAAGGAGACAAAGACAAGATTTCCTGAGTAAATTGGGAGCATGGGGTTCATGGGACAGGTTAGAAAAGGAGAGGAGAGGAAGGGAGGAGAGGAGAGAAAAATGAATAGCACAATAAAACAATAAGTATAATAAAAACAATAAAAGAGTAACTTTTAAAAAACCTTTCTTTTTATTTATTATGTGTGTCTTTTATAACATGCATTTATATCCCATTCATTTCCCCGTACCTTCCTATCTGTCTTGTGCCCTTGCAGCCACCTCCACCAAACAAAATAGAGTTACCTTTAAGTGAAAAAAATGAAAAAAAAGGAAAAATCAATCTTGACATGAAAGGTATAGTATGACACATCAAGTCACACAGTAAACCATTTAGTCCATATATCTTGTCTTGCAAATAGTCAGTGGTCTGGGTTAAGGCCTCTGGTTCTACTACATTATCAATGCTGGGCCCTGACTGGGACTCCTCTTGGATATCCTTTTGTTGCTCTGTGTCATGGAGAGGCTGCAGCTTTGGAACTGCAGGACTGGCCACTTTACATGCTCCAGCAAATCACATATGAGAGAGATATTGTGTTGGGTCAACTTATAACTCTGGTTCTGGGCCTGAGTAGTTGCAGGGTTGGGTGTTCATCCAGCCAACTCTTCCCTGTCCTAACCACCAGAGTCAACTCTCCAGCACTGCCCTAGCTAGTACATCACTTGTAGCAATGAGCATGAAGTTCAGCCCTGTCTGCTGCTTTTATGTCCTCAGATCTAGGTTCTCCTACACCTACACCCTCAGGAGCCACTTTCCTAATTGCTGTAGCTGGTGAGTGGCAGGGACAGCTCTCCAGCTCTTATGACTGCAGGACCAGCTCTCCCACCTGCCACAAATGGCTAAGCATAAGGGAGAGGCATATGTAGATGAGGAGCTGTGCCAGATTTCCCAAGCTCATGTTCATGGGGTTGGTTCACCCAATAACTCATATTACTTATAATTTTATTAAATGTTTTAGAGCAGGTGCATTAGAGTTTTTACTACATGGTGTTAATTGACTTTGTTAAATGAAAAGATGCATATATTTATTTATTTTGGGAACCATTACATGTGTTTATTTTCTTCATTCCTTTTTGTTTCTGTTTTTAATACTAATAGTGATACTTCTATTTTCAACTATATTTTTATGCCTTATAAATCTCTTTTTGGGATATTTTAATTCATTTGTTTTACTAAAATTATATCTTCCATTTCAGAATTTTTGTGATTCTATTCATCATTTCCATAACATTATTGATTCAATCATTTTTCTTGTGTAATTTTTAAATGGCTCACAGGCCTATAGATAAAAAGATCAATAAACCACATAAATTATTCCAGGTGAGAGAAAAAAGCAAAAACACAGAAAGAATATTTGGAAATTGGCCTAAAATTTCCAATTTTATGTAAAATATATAAATCATCTTACTTAAGAAGTCAATTGACTCCTGTCTTTCAGTTTTAAGCAGGAAGTTGGATTTCATCATTGATCTCTATTGTTTTATATTGTACATAACACATAATATAGTGCATCACATGCATTTTCATATCATTCTTTCTGCCTTCTAGAATATATGACTAGAATGTTATATATTAAATACTGAAGTAAGGGAGGTTTATATACATTGTTACCTATAAAACTTACCCTTTTTGTTTCAAAGCCAGTATTTTGAAAATATAGGTATCCTTAACTTAATATTGTTCAATATTTCAATAGTCATATATTTAATGAATTAATGTAAATATACATGATCACACTAGATCTAAAGAATACAGAAAGACATAGTAATTTTTGTTTGTTTCCTCAGACTGACTCTTATCAATGTGGTAGGCAAAGAAGCATATTACTCTATCTAGATTCAATTCCACTAATTCTTTTGAACAGAAATGTTGACCCTAAGTGAATAAAGTATTATCCTTTGTTTATTAAGTTCACAAATGGGATCTAGAATTATTTTAAACATAATGATAATATTACATTAGTTTGCTTACTGATGAAATCCTGTATATGTCCTTATACCTAGTTTTACAATGTATTCTTGAACCACCAAGAAAATAATTCAAAAATATTTCCAAAGAAGAAAATACAAATTAGATTTATCGTAGTTATAGAAAGTAAAAGCACTATATATGAATTATTATTATGGTAAGAATTAATGAAATTATACTTCAAAACCATAAGAGCAGATCCAGTGGAAGGACACACAACCTAGAATATTTGGGCAGAACAGATTTGTCTTGATAAGGTGGAAATGATACAAAATGATTTGATGGAGAAGGTGAAATAAATTTGGTGATGGGGAGGGGAAATATATTTAGGAAAAATTGAATATGATATCAAAAACATTACACAAAATTCTTAATGCACCAACAAAAATTTTTAAATAATAGCTAATTTTAGTACCTCTCTCCCCCACACCATCTGCTTTTGTTTTAAATATTATCTTCTGTACACCTTATTGTAACTAATTTAAACTTTAGACTGTATACTTACATTTTCTGGTTGTGATCTTAATTTTCCTTTGCCATTTTGAAAATTCCTTTAATGTTTACCTCACAACAATATCTTATTTTTCCATTCAAAATTTGTCTTCCAAAACTATCTTCCTATTTTTTAACTTCCCTTATTAAAATAAACATCCTATTTGCTATTTTATTCATTTATATCTCCTAATTAGTAACTCATTTTCCACTTTGCATTATTTCTTTTTAAAAATTTATTTTTATTACTTTTAATTATGTGTATGTATCTGTTTATGGATATTTGATTGTGAATTCAGATTCCTACAAAGACCAAGAAATTGAATTTCTTGGAGGTGTAGTTAAGGGGGTTGTGAGCTAACTAAGCAGATTCTGGGAACTAAACTCTGATCCTCTGCAAGAGTAGTGAGTGCTCTTAACTGCTGAGCTATCACACAAGCCCCCATATCTCTTTTAACATAAAATATACTGTATATTTAAGATATGATCATTAGTAATGATAATATAACAAACTTTCAACTTATTCAAAGAGTTGCATCAAAGAAATATTTATGACATGATGCAAATTAATATTACCTGCTCACACATTTCTAAAGTACAAAGTTCATATTTATTACAAATACTAGTCAGAATTTATGGCTGCTTAAATTATTTTTAAAGACTGTTTATCTCTTGGATAATCTCAGAAGAAGTGACAGAGAGATTGCAAGAATAAGAAGTCAGAGAGGATGAGGGTAAAATAATATTTTTTGGAAATGACAGGGCTGCTGCACACATAAAGTCTCTGCCACTGTAATTGCCTGCAAAAGACTTTTACAGGATTAAGCTAGTGAACATTTCAAAATGGAGAGGGGACAGTCTACAATTATCCTTCTGCAACTGAGGTGCTATTAGAAGTTTATGATTGCTATTGCAGAGAATATTAATTTTCATTAGGGGTACAATCCCAATGTTCAAGTGGATGTTCCTACAGTTATGTGTATATGGGCAGCACAAATTTGACTCAGTGGGCTATTTTATAGAAGTAAAAAGAAGATGTGAAGTCTGGTTGTGGGGGGTGAATCTATAAATAGTTAAGGAGAGGAGTAGTAGGTGTATATGATGTAATATATTTTGTGCATGTATCTCAAAGAATTAAAGAGATCTTTTTATTGAAAAGGCCTTTGCACACATTTTTCTCTTGGAACAATGAGAGTTGGGGAATAGAATGTTTCCAAAAGTGCTGGCCAAGGTAAGAAAACAATTCCAAAGTCCTTGAATCACATAGTACACATACAAAAAATGCAGAAAGCAGACAAATTCTACAAAGAACCAAATATCTTTATATGGGAACCATATGAATCCAGATTAGAACAAAAAATGAATCTTTTTTTTTAAACAACTGGTTGAGAGATAGCAGATAGGTACTTTCCCCTGAGAAACAGTGGTGGAAAATGAGAGAAAAGCCAGTGCTGCAGACTGGATTGAAGACTGGATATTGAAGACAGTGCATCAGCTTTCCTGCCTCAAAACATTCATCTTCTTTCTGTGATGGTTGATTTAATAGAATCACAGAAGCCTCTATTTTCCAACCTTTAGCTTGTGAGTACACTGTTATGTATGAGTCAACATCCCTCCCCAGTCCCAATTCCTCTAATCCCTTGAGCCAGGACTTCCCCAAGATTTCCATGATATGTGCACTATAATTATACAAAAGAGTCATAGGATTTAGACCTGTAGATTGTATTTACACTTAATATTTATGTTCAATATCCTGGGCTTATAAACAATTGTTGGTCTTACAGTAGCCCTGTTATTCTTTGTTGAATGATCTTCCTTCCCAAAAGGAAAGGATAAAAAAAGTTATCAAGAAGAAATTTGGAGGTGTAGTCTATGAAAATTTAATAATTGCTTAAGAGTTCCCATTTTATGGTAAGACTGGGTCATAATTAATTTTGCTACCTCATCAAATTTCCAATCAATGACAAGTGCCTAAGTGGCAAAGGAAATTTTCCCACAAGAATAAATCATGGGAATCAGAATCAAATATATATTTCTGGACATGGTCTAATACTTTTTCACCAACCACAATAAAGAAAGGAAGGGAAATTGGTGTACTGGGACATAAGGAAATAATCTATCACCATATGTCTTATGCCTCCCACAACTGAAGAAGATCAAGAAAGAAAGTATAGGAGATATGAGAAGGGATAAGACATAAATGTGCTATTGAAGTTAGAATAGGATCAGAGTCTGGATCGTTAACCATTGGTGCTTCTTGGTGAGTTCATTTTGTGAATATTTTGGATCTTGTTTTGCTTTAATTTTTATTCCATGAATTTTATCTTATGGTTACTGGTCAAACCTAAGGTCTTCTAAACTAGTCTGTGACCTGAACTACTTTTCCTAGTAACAGTGTCCTACAAAGGATTTTTTAGTCTTTGTAGGCTTGAAAGACTAATTGTGTCTGAAAAAAAGGCAAATTGTTCATGTCCCATTACATTTCCTGGAGGGACATTGAGAGGAAAATAGTCTTCTCACAGGTACAAGAAATTTAAAACCATTATTGGTTACTCAACAAGAGATCTGTCTCCACTAGCTGTATTTTGTTGATAGTTTCTGTTAGATGCTAGAAGATACAGTAAGTGTTCCATTTTAAATGTATAGCCCATGTTTAATCTCAAGGAAACTTGATTTTGTTATTAGAGATACTTAATTGAAATGTAATACAGATTGGTTCCTTTAAAACTTCTTTTCATATTTGTAGGTTAGATATAAACTATCCTTTACTCTATTGTGTACTATATAGCCAAGATCCTTCTAGGATCCTTAGTAAATATTCTGAGTGATTATTGAGTACTCTTCATATTAACTAGTAAGAACTTGAAATGTTTCCAGACTTGATGTTTTGTAAATGCTTTGACTTGGATTATATCCTGGATCTTGCACTGTAACATTGACATCATTTTACAGACCTTGCTGATGGACTAATATTTCTTTCTGATAAAGATTATCCTTTTTTACTTTATTTTATTTATTCATTTACTTATTTACTTTTAGAAAGAAGAAAAAACTAACTTTTTTTTCATTATATTTACTGACCCAAGTTCCCACTCTGTCCTCTCCTCCCATTCCCTCCAGATAACTCCCACCCTTCCCCCATCCATTCTTATGAGAGGGCAAGGCACAATGCTTTGGGGAAGGTCCAAAGATCTCCCAACTATATCTAGGCTTCACAAGGTATCTATCCAAAGAGAATGCCTTCCCCAAGAGCCAGGACAAGCTGTAGCAATAAATTCTGGTACCACTGTCAGTGGCCCCTCAGTCTGTCCCAGCCATGCAACTGTCAACCCCATTTAGAAGGACTAGTTTAGTCCTATGCTTGTTCCTTCCCAGTCTCTCTGGTGTTGGTGAGCTCCCATTAGCTCAGATAGACTGTTTCAGCGGGTGTCCCCATCATGGTCTTGACCTCTTGGTTCATATTCTCATTTCTCCCACTCTTCGACTGAACTTTGGGAGCTCAGTCCAGTGCTCCAATGCCAGTCTCTTCCTATGTTTCTATGAGTTGCTGGATAAAAGTTCTATGGTGATATTTAAGATATTCATCAGTCTCACTACAGGGCAAGGCCAGTTTGGGCACCCTCTCCTCTATTGTTTAGAGTATTAGCTGGTGTCAACCTTGAGAATTTCTGAGAATTCCTCTAGTGTCAGGTTTCTTGCTAGCCCCACAATAGCTCATTCAATCAAAATATCACTTTCCTTGATAACGTCTCTGTCCTTCCTCCATCTCGACTATCCCATTCTCTCCTCAACCCTCCCCTTCTCCCCTTCCTTCTACCCCTGCACCCCAATGCTCCCAAATTTTGTAAGGTGATCTTATCTGTTACCAATTTCCAGGTGATTCTATATATGTTTTTCCTTGGGTTCACCTTATTACTTAGCCTCTCTAGGATCATGAACTATGGGCTCAACATCCTTTGTTTATGGCTAGAATCCAATTATGAGTAAGTATACATCATATTCATCTTTTGGGGTCTGAGTTACCTCACTCAGGATGCTATTTTCTAATTTCATCTTTTTGTATCTAAAATTCAAGATGTCATTGATTTTTACTGCTGAATAGTACTCTAATGTGTGAATGTGCCATATTTTCTTTATCCATTCTTTGGTTGAGGAGCATCTAGGTTGTCTTCAGGCTCTGGCTATTACCAATGATGCTGCTATGAACATAGCTGAACAAATGTTTTTATAGTATGATTGAGCATCTTTATGATAAAAACAGTAGAGTTGCAGTAGGTTTCACAGAGGTCCAATAAAATCACAGGGATTTCTCAGTCTACAAGATATTTAGAATTCTACCCACATTCCACTGTCTGCATTATTAAAAGTCACCACCAAAATCAAACATAACTTAAGGGAAGCATATTCAGAGTGGTTTGAAGAAATTACAAATTTTAATTGGAAATTGGGTAGCTACTCCTATGAATGAAATAAAGGACCCAATAATATGCTACAGCATAGGTAACAAGGAAGAGATAGGTATGACAGAAAGAGTAATATAAAAAGCATCTGAATAACAATTAATAAAACATGACAATTATTTATCTGTCCTTGAAATAAATCATTCAAGTTCTATAAAACTATAAAACATTTTTGTTTATGATATAAAATCCCAACTTTTGTTTTGATTAAGAGTTAATCAACTCTGTTTCAATCTGTAGATGCATTTTTCCATTTTGATATTTTTTTCTTTTACTAAATGGCTTGATTTTGCAATGGTAGAAAATGTGAAGAGGAAAAGTACCATCTTTGCTTCTTCAGATATGAAAAATAACAAAATGATGTTATCATTTATTTATTGTCACAAGAGAATTATACAGATTTTAGCTTCAGGAGAACTATAATAAACACAAGTCTTTAAAGAAGAATGATGAAGAATGGACAGTATTTGGAGACTAATTGACATTGTGTATATAAAGTGGATAAGTACTAGAAAATTTGACACTTAGCCTGAACAAAGACTGATTATTTTAAGTAAATTAAGGCACCTTTGGATAGCTGTGGTGAATATCTTTAGAACTTTCTCAAATGAAGTTTTCATTGTCAACAGTTAAGTAGCTGAACCAAAAGCATCTACTATTGCTTTGTTATTTTTGTGTAGCAAGCACATTGATTGTAGTTTATCACAATGACAACAAAATCTATCATCCCCTACCTAAAGCTATAATAGGAACATGTTCGAACCAACAGGTCGTTTTTTCAGAGCATCTAAACTGTAAATTGTCCTTGACCAGCCACAGAAACACAAAATAGCCCTCCCCTTTAATCTTGTGAAGATAAAAGAGTTTCTACCCTTCATCTTCAGTGAAAGCATGTCAGTTGTGATGATGGTTTTTATGTTGCATTTTCTAAACAATATTCTCCACGGACATCCAGGGGAAGGGTGTTAAGAAATTTTGTGCATGCTTCTAATTATTCTGCTATTAATTTGACATGTGAAATTTGCCATTAAAGATACTTTGTGACTTAATTAGAAAATAGGGAGTATAAAAAATGAGGATGCTATCAGCAAAAAAGAAAAATTTCAATAAACTAATGGGAAAGGATTCTTATATATTAAGAAAATTTTATTATCTCAAATTTAAAATATTTTCCTATCTAATCACATACACACACAGAGAGAGAGAGGACAGAGAGAGAGGAGAGAGAGAAATTTTACTGAATTTTATTAGAAAGAATCTCAGCATCATTTTGAAGGAATTATAGTTTTGCAGGATTTTAATTATATATTGAAAAAGTAGGAAAGTAGGTATCATTGGGACAAATTAGTCCCACAATTTTTATTGCATATAATCTGAAATATTTTTTGACAGTGGAAGAATGGCAATGAACATATATTCTTTATCTTATCAATGCGTGCAAATATTCATGGTGTCAATACACTATATCTTTTTTAAAAAATTCCCGACTTAAATTTGAAAATGAATTACAGATGTATAGCTTTTAGGAAAGTGTTTCAAGAATCAACCCTACCTAATTAACATGTCTGTTATACAGGGGTTGTTGTGTCAGTAAGATATAACTTAATTCTTCAGGAGAACAACTTTAGGGAAACAGGGCTTGAAATTCAGAGGTTTTAATTCATTATTTCTTGCCATTGTTAATAATGGAATTGTAGAAGTACATAACAGATCTTGAAGAAACATAATAATGTGTTTTGTCAAGGTCCCAAAGCTGTATGATGAGTATAGTACTTATTTAGAATTACTTAGAAAAAAGAACCACAATTCATGTGTTCTTTTTTAAACAAAAATTGTGTCATAACTTAATATTAAAAATAAAAAAGAATTAAAAATAAAATCTTCATGAGCTTTTGGGGCCATGTTACACCCAAACCATAAAATTTCACCTCTGATACATAAAGGCTCATGACTATTGTCTTAGACTTCTATTGCTGTGAAAAGACACCATTACCACAGAAACTCTTATAAAAGAAAGCCTTTGATTGGGGCTTGCTTATAGATTCATAGGTTTAGTATATTATCAGCATGATGGTGGGAACTATGTCTACATCTAGTCAGACATGATTCTGGAGAAGTTGAGAGTTTGGCATCCAGATCTGCAGGCAGAAAGAAGAGAGCTAGAGTCAGAGAGAGAGAGAGAGAGAGAGAGAGAGAGAGAGAGTGAGAGATTGAAAGAAAGAGAGACTGAACCTGATTTGCACCTTTGAGAACCTCAAAGCCCAGCCCCAGTGATACACTTCCTTCAACAAAGCCTCACCTCATTCTTTCAAATAGCACCACTTCCTAAACATTTAAATATATGAGCCTGTAGGGAAAGTGGTCATACTTATTTAAAACACCACAACTATTTAAATTAGCTGTGAAATATTCTCCACAGGCACATATGTTTCAACATTATGTCGCTATCTGGTGATGCTATTTGAAAAGTTTGTAGAAATTTTAGGACCATGGCCTAGTAAGAAAAAGTGAAGCAGTCTGATCAGGCTTCATGTGCTCTTGTTTCTCTGTGCTACTCCATCTGCTCAGATGTAGACAAGCTTCACAATCCTGGTAATACAGACCACGTTTTTCTCAGCTACAATGACTTCCTTGTTTGGATGGACTGTTCCCTCTGAAATCATTCATTCTCATTTTTCTTCTGTTAGGTGTTTTACCACAATTACAAGAAATGTGACTAATTCAAGAATCACACAACAAAATTTAGTTAATGTTCAAGAGTCTCCATAATCTTACAAACACCAACATTGTTTAAAACAAGTCTAAAATCTATTATGAGACTCAAGCTGGTTCTCAGCTCTAAGACCCTGAGAGATAAAAAAAGTAAATATGCAAAACATATAATAGTGGAATAGATGTAGGGTAAACATTCCCAGAGCAAAACTAAAACCTAGCAGAGAAAACCTTAAGTCCTAGAACTCTATGCCTATCTTTGGGGACATATATAGGCATTATGTGAGCTCCTAAGGGAGACTTCAGGAAATTGATTTCCTAAATAGGTCATATCATTGTCAATTAGCTTTAAGTGAAGGCTCTAGTAAGAAGTGGAGCTTGGTTGGAGACATTAATTGGGTCATAGGAATTGTGCCTTTGAATGGTAGCTAATCACTGGATCCTTGACTTGATCTATTTCTATAGCTTTGCAAAATATAGTTCACATAATCTTTCTTTTGATTGTGCCCTGTTGGTTGCCTGTGACTTAGTTTTAGCTAACTTCTCTATATTACTTCCATCTTTAACATCTTGGATTTCTATGATACCATCAATTTCATTTTTATACCTTCAAGTATTCTCTTAGAGGCTGCCTGCAGACATTCCTATGCTGCAATATATTGCCTGGATTTTCAGGCCATCCTCTGAAATCTTAATCATTTCCTCCACATTCTACACAAGTTCAGTATCATGTGAATGAGATCAATATCTGTATCCCATTGGAATAGTAAGCAGTGCCACTAGCAACACATCCCTAGAATAACATGCTTTATGAACCTATTAGAAGAAACCCAAATATTGATTTTAGAGAACATATTTGAATAATTATTACATCTCAAGACAAAATTCTTATCTTCCTCTGTGGCTATCACTAAAGCACTTTGCATTTTTTGAACATTAGATTGAAAATAGTGTAACTTTTTTGAGTCTTAGATCTTAAGATGTACTATACAACCTAGGCAAAGACAGCACAACAGAGAATTTCAAGGCTATAGCGTTTTGGTAAATAATGCATATAAATGGAATGGTAGTTATTTCAAAAGGTGTTAATGCTTACATAAATAAGATATTGCCTTTTCTTATGAAATTACCTATAATCTACAGGATTTTTCTCTTAGCATTCTTATGAAATAAGTATTCCTTGAAAGTGACCAATAAAACTGCTGACACATCTCATTATAGAGCATTAATACTGACTGAATATCATCCATCGCTTTTCATTACTGTGATACAGCATGGACATTTTGATGCATTTGGATGTGACAAGTCACCTAGCAATGTCATCTACATTATTCTGAGTAAAAGATGCTTATTTTTAACATAGATGCTTATTTTAAACATATTTTTTCATAATCTGACATCAAAATTTATTGTGTGCAGGGGGAGAGAGTAGGTGGGTATGTGTATGTGTGTGTCTATGTGTGTCTACAGAATTACCTAATCTCTTACTGGAACATGTTAAATGGCAGAGAACAGGTTCAAAGAATGCAACTGGTAGGCTGACAGAAGTATATGTTGCTATACAAAGATTCTAAGAACAATATTTTACAGTTGCTGCATCTCTATTTAGAATATTCAAGGGTTCTTGGGTCAGCACCTTCCTATTTATTCAAATTTATTTTGACTAGCTTCAGAAAGCAAACCTGACAAAATGATTAATTAGCATTTATAGCTCATTGGCAGGCTGTAGTTTAATAGAATTAGCAGAGCTTAAGTTCATCTTTAAATACCAACATGGTATTCATATTAAAAATGTCCAGTTGCATTTTTCAGTTGTTACAACATTCAACAAGACTTATTCCAAATTCATATTGATAACAATAAAAAACTCAAGAGGACACCTTATTTAATATACAATGTCCACAGCAATCAAAATATTTTAGAGAGTTTTCACTAAAGCAAGGTGTATAGATTTGTATTTGAAATACAAAATGATGCCAAAACTCTAACAAAATACAACTGTACAGGCATTGAATTTATCTTTGATAAACTAAAGAAGTGATGTAATGTTCCAACATTTAAACCTGCATGTTTTAATTTTCTCTTGGACCCACAAAAGGTCTGAAGAATTTTGGCTAAAATAATTTTTATACAAATTATATTAATACAAACAACTTAATTATTTTTGTCATGCATTCCCAGAAATAAAGTTGTAACAAGTACAGAAATAATCATTTGAATTGAGTTCATTCAGAATAAATATCTCAAGTAGAAAATTTTCCAAAGAAACACCTAATTGTTTATACTTCATAGCCTAATTCTTTGAAAACTTTAAACACTTTCATTATTCACTTTATGGTGACCCTTCCCACTGTTCACATCAAACACCTTTAAGATATTTTAAATAAGTTTTTCTGTATGTATGTTTTATCTCTTTGTATGCTAAACATCTACAGACAATCTAATATAAAATCAATAAGTTGCATTTTTAAAATATATCTTCAATCAAACCATGTATTATCAGCTTAATTTTATTTCACACTAGTCAGAATTGCTATCATATTATATATAGACTCTATTAATAGACAGTTTCTGTTATGTATTCCTTTATCGTGTGTTTACAGGGCAATTAGAGTAATCCTGACAAATCTATTTAGTCAAGAAAAAACTCAAACTCTTTTAAATGTATACAAATTGCCTCAAGATCTTCTCACCCTTCTATGTGTCATTTCTGTATTCTGCTATCCTTTACAAGTGTCTTCTTTACAATATCTACTTTATTCATCATGTGGTGTGTAAAATGCAGATACCTCTCTGACCTCCAGGCATACATATAAGATTGCTGCTTTCTCTGAAATGCTTTTTGGACAGTATTTCCTTATGTTATTCACATAGTTTCTTACATTTATTATTTAATGCTTTTTACCTTGTTAAAGTACAGTCTTTGGGGTGAAGGACCATTACTTGTATTTTTCAGTGATACATGGCAGTTTTGATTTTTGGTGAGAAGTGTCATGAAATAGAGGACAATCTTACAGAATTACAATTTAAACCTTGAACCTGAACTACATACTTTCTTACACCTAAAATATTTCAAATGTTAGATGCATTTTTAGCAACTTAGTTTTTCTAATAAATACATCCCATATTTTCATCTTAATTCTTCACTGTAATACATTTTCAGTATATAAAAAAAAACTCAACTTAGTTTTCTACCCACAAAAGTTTAGCATCTTAATTTTAATTATTCTTCTTGAGGGAATAGTATCTTTTTTATATAACCTTTCCAAGATCCTATCAAAGTGGGACATGTCATGTAATAATTAAAAAAATAATGCAAGATATCAAAATGTGTCAGGTGCTTTAGGTAATTATTGGACTCCACTCTTGGGGTTTAAAGATACTACAAAATATAGTCTTCAGATGAAAAATATCTAATACACCTGTTTTCCAACTTTCCCTTTCTTACATGTCCTTTTGTGATTTTCTATATTCCAATGTAAAATACTGCATCTGGAATGTAAGCAATAATCTTTCTAATTTAAGATTGTGACCTATGTTGTGTATTATTTTACACTCATTTTCAACAAAAGAATTTACAAAAGTATAACTGTAATTAATCTTAAAAATTATGTATTTTACTTAACTGGAGAATTTGGTACTTTGTCTTAAAGATACAGTGCCTCAAGGCCCAAAACCTTCACACATGTCACTAGCACAAAAAAACACAAGAGAATAAATTTAGAAGATTAAGCTGTATCATATGAGCCTATAAATATCTATAAAGCTTATTGCACATAGAAAAATGAGGCAGCTCATGTTTTGTAAGGAATATGCAGACATTCTTTCTTTGGAGCACAGGGTATCTACAAGAACAGAGGGGGAATTATAGGCTTTGTAAAGTAGACATTTTAATGTTTATGTATTTAACTGTAGGGAAATCTTGTGACATTTCTTTCCGGATAAATATTTGAACTGGAAATTTTTTGGTTTTGCATTTTTGAGACAGGTACTGACAGGACTGTAACTTGTTTTGTTGAACAAGCTGGCTTTTAATGCACAGTGATCCACTTACTTTGGCTAACAAGTGGCCTTGGATTAAAGGTGTGTGCCATTATTCCTGGCCCAAAACTGGCAATTTTAATTGCTAGCATCTTATAGCCCCACACAGGTAGCTACTCTTTTAATCATGGTCAACTAACATTTTAAAAACACTTTTGCTCATGTAGACCTGCAGTTGCAAGCACAAACTCTTGTGATCGAAGCTCCAGTTTACTTTGTAGACTACAATTTAGCAAATACAAAGACTCTCTGAATAATACATATGCTTTTAAGTATCTCCTTTTAGACAATTCTCAAAGTTTTTGTACTAAGAATTCTACATTCAAATGGTGCCTCACAATTTAGCTTCTTAAATTTAGTTTAGCATTTTACATATAATCTTTATAATCACATTAAATTACACTCAGATAAACAATGTCCTAGTTGATTGTAACTACTCGTTGTCTTTTGACAAGAGTAACTTCCCTCTATTTCTATCACATACTTCTATTAATTTGCTGTAGACTTGTAGTTTTTTGTCAATTTTTAGACAAAGTTGAACAAGAACTTCAAGAGACCTTGGTAAAAGGCAGGCAGAGAAATTCCAGGTTTGAGAAAAAATTTCCAAAGACAGTAACTCTCCAGCAATGTTGCAAGGAAATCAGTAGCTGAACCCAGTGAAGAGTAACTAGCACCTTGAGGAACCACCAACAGATAGCAAAGTCAGATAGTGTAAACACCTGAAATGAATTTGAAAAGAATGATTCGATCTCTGAAATGTGGTTTCATGAAACATCCATGAATCGTAGCTTGAAGCAATAGTTGGAAGCAATGAGAAACTGCCAATAATTGTAGAGAGAGCAGAAAATGTGGAAGTGACCAGAGAAATTTACACTGATAAGGAGCAGTTCACTGAAGTTGAGACAGTAGAAAATGTGGAGGCAGAGATGAGAAATGAGGAAGAAAATGAAAAGCCTGGGACAAGAAGAGAATGTGGACCTTTCAGCAGCTGAGGACAACAGCAGGCCAGCTAGTATAGGAGCCAGGCGCTTGTCTTCAGCAACTGCATATTTTATATTAGTAGTGGGCCTATAGATCGTCTGTTGAAACCAAGAAAATGATTGCTGTTAGGTGCTAAGTATAATTACGTATTTAAGGTGATAATTGCAAGAACCAATACAGACTATAAGATAAAAAAAATAAAACTTGTATTTATTACAATGCAAACTTTGTTTTAGATGTAGTATATCCAAGACGCTCTCCTGGAGTGTTCCCAAAAATTAATGGAAGAGATAAATACAATTTTATTGAGATGCAATTAGATGTGGGAGCTACTGAAATTCATTGGTAAAGCAGGTGTTTTGGTAATAAGACTTTTCATCAGAAATCTGATATTCAGTGCTTATATAAGATTTTATATTTAACTTCATTCAGCATATATTTATTTAAAAGCATTAATCATACCATCATCACAAAACTCATGTGGTCTTTACAATGATAATATTACATATATATGTGTGAATACAGTTATAAATAACTTAATGTGAATTTTGTGTCACATAATTAAGGATCAACAAATTATACTTATTATTTCTTTATATACTCTATATTCACATTTCTGATTCATCTGATTTTGATAATATCACAAATTACATAGAATATCTTCTTTAAATTTCTTTGCTATTTTCATGCTTTATGAAAATTTAAAATGCATTAAATTTTCTTAAATAATACTTCAGTGTATATTTGTGGCAATGACACATAAAAGAGAAAGAATACCACTTCTTGTCACTTACCTAAGAGTGAAATTGATTATTCAGAAGAGTTTTAATCTCTTCTGTGCTAATCTAAAAGAAATCAAATATAAAAGCCTAATAAAAATAAAGTAATCCTGAACAAAAGTCATTCTCTAAATTAATAACAATAGAAATATGATGAAAACAAAGAATGAGAAACTTTTGCCTTAATCAATCATTTACAGAAGTCTCAAAAAGAAGAAAATTATTTTTCTGGCCTTACTGACACAGAATTTCATACAAAGCTGTAATGAGATCTGATCAGTCTACACCCACATACTTCTTCCTTCATGGCACTATGTGGGTAGGATTTATACATATCTCATATGGACACATACATTTTTTCCAAGTCAAGTGCATGAATTCATTACAAAGGAAAAGTATGCAGCATAGTACAATGAAGTCTTTGCATCAAGATGAAATTATAGGAGTTCATTACATTGGAAATGCAAAGCAGAGTAAGATAAAAGTACAATATTTTTTTCTCACAATCAGTTAATTCTGAACAGGTTGAGGATACAGTATGTAAGCAGAGAAAGTATATAGTTATAAATGATCTCAAAATATATTGTTAACTTGGTTAGGCATTGAGTGAATGCTCAATTTGTTAAGACACACTTTAAAAGGAATTTCTCAGAAAACTATTCCTATATATGTAGACTTAAGGATTTTTATGAACAAAACAAAAAGATATGAATGTAAAATAAGTTTTCAATATCACTTTCATCAAAAGAAAGGTACGGGTGTTTGGAATTTCTCTTTATATCTTTATATCGAAGAAGGCACATATGCAACTACATTCTTTTTATTTTAATTTTCGAATAACATTTTTGCAAAAAAGAGTAATTTTTGAAATCTCCTCCATGCACTTGTTTTTTTAATATTATCTAAGTTGTATGTTTTTTAATATTTTAAAATAAGAGTACTTTCTTTTTATAATTTATTTTATTTTATTTTTTAAAAAGAAAACAAACTATCCTTGTTCATTTTACATACCAGCCCCAGTTCTCCCTTCCTTCCTCATCCCATTACCTCCACCTTCTTCCCCACTACACCCCCTATCCAATCTTCAGAGCCAGTAAGGCCCATTCCTTTGGGGAAGTTCCAAGGCCCTCCATACTACATCTAGGATGAATAAGGTATTTATCCAAAGAGACTGGGTTCCCAAAAATCCAATACAAGCAGTATGGATAAATCCTGGTACCACTGCCAGTGGTCTCATAATCTGCCCCAGCCATACAACTGTCACCCACATTCAGAGGGACTAGTTTGGACTATGCTGATTCCTTCCCTGTCTGGCTGGAGTTGGTAAATTCCCATTTGCTCAGGGAAACTGTTTCAGTGGGTGTCCCCATCATGGTCTTGACCTCATTGCTCATATTCTCACTTCTCCCACTCTTCGATTGGACCTTGGGAGCTCAGCCCAGTGCTCCATTTTGGTTTCTGCCTCTGCTTCCATGAGTTGTTAAATGAAGGTTCTATGGTGATATTTAAGATCAATCAGAGTACAGGTCAAGGCCAGTTCAGACACCCTCGCCTATATAGCATAGGATCATAGCTAGGTTCATCCTTGTGGATTCCTAGGAATGTCCCTAGTGACAGGTTTCTTGCTAGACCCATAATGACTCCCTCAATCAAGATAACTCTTTCCTTGATAGCATTTGTTTCCTTCCTCTATCTAGAATCTCCAGTTCCCTGACATTTTCCTCCCCACTCCTGTTCTCCCTTCTTCCTTCCCTTCCACCCTCCCTTCTCCCCCTGCCCCCATGCTCCCAGTTTTGTGAGGTGATATTGTCTATTTCCCCTTTCCAGGTGGATCTATGAATATTTTTCTTAGGGATCACTTCATTACTTAGCTTCTCTAAGATCATGAACTATAGGCACAATATTCTTTGCCTTGCAGCTAGTATCCATTTATGAGTCAGTACATACCAGGTTCATCTTTCTGGGTCTGGGTTACCTCACTCTGAATGTTTATTTTTTTCCAGTTCTATCCATTTGCATAAAATTTCAAGAGGTCATTGATTTTTGCCACTGAGTAGTACTCCACTGTGTAAATGTGCCACATTTTCATTATGCATTCTTTGGTTGAGGGGTATCCAGGTTATTTTCAAGCTCTGTAATAGAGCTTGATATCAGGGATTGTGATGCCTCCAGAAATTCCTATATTGTCCAGTATTGTTTTGTCTATCCTGGGAGTTTTGTTTTCCATATGAAGTTGATTATTGTGCTTTCAAGGTCTGTGAAAAATTGTATTAGGATTTTGATGGGGTTGCATTTAATCTGTATATTGCTTTTGGTAGGATTGCCATTTTTATTATCTTGATCCTACCTATCCATGAACATGGGAGATCTTTCCAATTTCTGATATCTTCTTCAATTTCTTTCTTCAAAAACTTAAAGTGCTTGTCAAGCACGTCTTTCACATGTTTGGTTAGTGTTACTTCAAGATATTTTATATTATTTGTGCCTATTGTGAATGGTGATGTTTATCTGATTTCTTTCTCAGCTTCTTTATCATTTGCATTTAAGGGGGCTACTGATCTTTTTGTGTTGATCTTGTAACCTGCCACATTACCGAAGATATTTATCAGCTGTAGGAATTCCCTAGTATAGTTTTTTGGAGTCACATACATATACTGTTATATCATATACAAATAGCAAAAGTTTGACTTCTTTCTTTCCTATTTGAATCCTCTTGATCTCCTTTTGATATCTTATTTGCTCTAGCCAGAGCTTTGAGAACTATGTTGAAAAAATATGGAGAGTGGACAGTCTTGTCTTGTTCCTGATTTTAGTGGAATCACTTTGAATTACACTCCATTTAATTTGATATTGGATGTTGGCTTGCTTTTATTATGTTTAGATATGATCCTTTTATCCCTGATCTCTCCAAGACCTTTATCATGAAAGGATGTTGGATTTTGTCAAATGGTTTTCTGCATTTAATGAGATGATCATATGGGATTTTTCTTTCAGTTTATTTATATAGTGGATTGCATTGATAGATTTTCATATGATGAACCATCCCTGCATCTCTGGGATAAAGCCAACTTGATCATGGTGGATGATTTTTTGATATGTTCTTGCATTTGGTTTGTCAGCATTTTATTGAGTGTTTTTGCATTTATGTCCATGAGTGAGATTGGCCTGTAATTCTCTTTTGTAGTTGAATCTTTGGGTAGTTTCAGTTTTATGTTAACTCTAGCCTTATAAAAAAAAGTTTGGCAATGTTCTTTCTGCTTCTATTATGTGGAACACTTTAGGAAGAATAGGTATTATATCTTCTTTGAAGTTCTGATAGAATTCTGCTCCTCTAAAACCATCCTTCCCTGGGCTTTTCTTGGTTGGCAGTCTTTTGATGACAACATTTATTTCCTTACAAGTTATCGGTGTGTTTAAACTGTTCACCAGTTTTTGATTTAATTTTGGTATGTGGTACCTATCAAGAAAACCATCAATTTCTTTTACATTTTCCAATTGTGTGGAGTATAGGTTTTTGTAGTATAACGTAATGATGCTCTGGATTTCCTCAGTGTCTGTTGTTATGTGCTTCTTTTCATTTGTGATTTTATTAAATTGGATGTTCCTTCTCTGCCTTTTGATTAGTTTGTGTAAGGGTTTTACTACTGTGTTGATTTTCTCAAAGAACCAGCTTTCTGTTTTTTTGTATCCTTTTTTTGTTTCTAGTTTATTGATTTCAGCCCTCCATTTGATTATTTCCTGTCATCTATTCCTCTTTGGTGAGTCTGTTTCTTTCTGTTCTAGAGTTTTCACCTGTGCTGATAAGTCACTAGTGTGAGCTTTCTCCACCTTCATTATGTAGGCATTGAGTGCTATGAACTTTTCTCTTAGCACTGCTTTTACAGTGTCCCAAAAGCTTGGGTACATTTTGCCATCATTTTCATTGAATTCTAGGAAGTCCTTAATTTCTTTATTTTTTCCTTGACCCAGGGATGGTTCAATAGAACACTGTTCAATTTCTGTGAGTTTCTAGGCTTTCTGGCATTAGTGTTATTGTTAAATCCTAACTTTTCACCATGGTAATCTGATAATATTCAGGTGTTGCAGTAGCTCCTTCCGCTCCTTCAGCCAATAGCCACTGAGATACCAATGCTTCTACCTCTATTTAAAACATTTTTATGTATTAACATATATATTGTATTGATATATGTATATTTACCATATTACACTGTACATTTCTACCTCTGATTAAGATATTTATTTATATAT
>LOJH01020563.1:7092-18176 GCA_001685095.1 Ellobius talpinus
TGCCTCTGCCTCCCGAGTGCTGGGATTAAAGGCATGCGCCACCACCGCCCAGCAAGTCATTCTTACTGGTGGACAGAAGTCATCTGAGCGGATGCTTTGAATTCAGATGGTTCAGGTTTAAGGTATTTGAAAAGATTGGCTGGGATCTGAGGCATTGTTGAAGACTCGTTTGACAATTCATGAATCTTAACCCCTCTCTCTGTCTTTACAGGCCAAGGAGCAGGATCAAATTATATGAATTCTCTCCAGGCTTCTCTTCCAAACTTGAGCATCAAGGAGCCTTCATATAACTCAAGGGTGAGTCTGGAACTGGTGTATGGAGTGACAGCATGAACCTGCTTCAGAGGAGTCATAAAAGCGTGCATCTCATTTCATGTGTTGTAAGAACTGAACAAATAATGATAGACGTGTTTTGGATTAAGAACGTGTGCAACTTCTTATGATTATAAACCTTAAAGTGCTCAGCTGGTGGGCAGTGGCGGCTCACGACTTTAATCACAGTGCTTGGGAGGCAGAAGCAGGCGGATCTCTGTGAGTTTGAGACTAGAGTGGTCTACAGTGCATTCCAGTAAAATCAGGGATGCACGGAGCTGTCTCAAAAGAATCAAAAAAAAGAAAAAAGAAAAAAGAAAAGAGCTGGAGAGATGGCTCAGTAGTTAAGAGCACTGGCTGCTCTTCCAGAGGTCCTGAGTTCAAGTCCCATCAACCACATGGTGGCTCACAACCATCTGTAATGGGATCTGATTGCCTCTTTTGGTGTGCATGAAGATGGGTCATTCATATACATTAAATAAATATTTTTTTAAAAAAAGAAAAGAGAAAATGTGTTTAATAATATATTTGGGGAGTTTAAGGAATATGTAACAAGAAAGTATCTTATGTGTAACATGTCTGTTACATAGGTATGACTACTATTAATATTTTGGGTGCTTTCTTTTAGTCTTATTTTTATGTGCATTAGCAAGTGTATCTATTTATACAGTTGGATATTTTTTCATTGTTTGCTTCTTTGAAGATTCTCTTTTAAAATAAAAATAGATAGGATGTACCTGTAGAAAGAAAAGCTTCAGCGTCCCCCAAAGAGATCTTAAAATTGTGATTTCTCCCTCCCCCGTACACTCACGTCCCAGTTACTGTCTGTTAAGGCAACTCTTCTTGACCAGTCTCTTGACCATGCAGAGATTGTTTACATACATACAGTGTACAAGGGGTAACATGCCTTGCCATTCTTCTGAACACAGAATTCTTGGACATGGCACCACACGGTTCATATGAGATCACACATGTAACCCAGTCTGGCCTGGAGTCCAGTGTTATCCCAGGCTAGCCTTGAAGAGCAAGGACCCTCTCCTTGCTTCAGCCTCCTAAGTGCCAACATCGTAGGCCCGTCCTGCCAGGAGGGCTCATAGCTTCTGTTCTCTACACACACCACCGTGAATTTAGTTCTTTCTTGCCGATGTGCAGATTGCCTCTGTTCTCGTGTTATGACAAACATGGCTGCAAAATAAATATCCTGATTCTCACCTCTTTGTGCATTTTCTTTTTTGAAAAATTAATTTAAAACATATTTTCCTTTTTATTTTTTTGTTTACGTGTATGCATGTGTGCCTGTATGAGTTTTTGTACACTCATGTGTGTTCAGGAGCCCAGTGGAGTCAGAAGAGGGCATCAAACTCCCTAGAACCAGAGTTGCAGGCAGTTCTGAGCCACCATGTGGTTGCTGGGAATTGAACTTGGGTCCTCTGGAAGAGCAGCCAGTGCTCTTAACCTCTGAGCCATCTCTCCAGCCTTTTGCCTTTTACTGAGTGTGTCTTAGTAATTTAAAAATTGGCAAACTCTTCTTTAATGAGTGACAGAACAAAAGATTTCTCTTTCTAGTTAATGATCGCAAGTGTCTCGTGGTCGCGAGCGGTTGTGTTCTGAGGAGCACAGTTCATTTTGTGCTTATTCCCTGGTTAATCTTTTATCATGAGAAGAAACCTTGGTATAATGTGACCCTAACCCCACTTAAAGTTATGTGGACTTCGGGGTGGATACTTAGACTCGAGTTAAGTTTTGTGGTTGAATTATAAACACTTCTTTAAGTGTCTATCATGAAAACATCCCTCCTATTTTATAAACAGTTTCTGGGAGGACACTCGCTATAGGAGGCACCACTGAAAAACAGACTGGCTGTTAAGGATTGCACTGCCCTACCCACTAACTGAACGATAAGGGCATGTATGTCTAAACCACAGTGACTATGCATTTGTACTTCCTACAGGCCCAGCTAGGCTCGGCCCCTGCTCATCCCACTATCTCCTGATCTATTTATAAACCACACTCATCTCATTGCTTAGATACAGTTTTTAATTTGTCCCTCTAGTCTACGATGGAAGACTAAGTCACAGGCAGCCGGATTTAGGGTATTATGCGCTCTCTCTCCCACTACCTATTGTTATAAGTTACACTAAAATCCTTAGTTAAAATCCTTCTGTGTTTTCACGACTGTGTTTCTGCTCTGCCAATGCAGGTAAGCATCCTCCCTGTCCGTGTAGCCTGCTTGGGATCCAACATGCTTTGTGCCTCGTTTCTCTTTACGCTTGCTGTGTCTGGCGACTTGATCTCTCATCGAGTAGCAGGCACCATGGCATATGAACCTGGTAGCTTTCTCACAAGATTTAGGCTCTGATTAAGTCAGGGTGATTCCTGGGGGGGAGACCATAGCTTGCACGTATTCAGTTTGTGAACAGATGTGCCCTCAGAAGCAGCTTACTGGATAAAGTACTTCCTTCTTTGGGTAGGAGAGCTAAAGAGGTCAGCCGTTGTTGAAATACTAGTGGTCAGATGGTGGTAGGAAGTGATGTTATCTTGCATAGTTCCTGTCATCTGAGAGGAGAGAAGCAGGTCAGTTTAACCTCTCAGGAGTGGTTCTTGCAGAATATGTGACTGCCGAGAATCACACCCACCTATCACTTATCTTGTAGCCATAATAGGACATCATTTATTTATTTATTTAGGAGTGCTGCAGATTGTACTCGGGGCTTTGGATATATAGACATTTATCAAGTGCTTCTGGGCCTGCTATACTGTGCTGAGGGTTTCTGAGTAAAGAAATACCATAAATACCCTTTATGGCTAAGGCCTGTGAGTAAGTTTAGCATTCAAGAGCACAGGCTCCATCCTCAGCACCCACCCGATGGCTCACAACTGTCTGTAGCTCCAGTCCTGGAAGATCTAATGCCTTAATTCTGATCTCCGTGGATACCAGGCACATATATGCATGCAAACCACATATACATTAAAAAAAATCCCTCCTTACCATCTATGTATGGCAGGTACTATTCTATTCTTATCCTCACCCTCACACAGGAAGAAGCAGAGAGGTAAAATGACTTGCTCACACTTTTAGCCAGGCTGCACTTTGCCCTGGTGTTCAAGGCAGACACCGAATGTCAATCTCTGTCCCAGAGTGCTCTGAGTTGGGGCTGTTCAAGCACCCATGCTGTACTGCAACAGCTTAGAGCCGTTATGAAGTAGTCTAGCGTGCAAGTTTAGTTCCAGCTTCAAAATGCTTTCAGTTCTGACTGGGAGAGTTGATCTGATCTCTGACAGTATAGTGTGGAACTTATAGGGTTAAACCCTGCAGTTCATATTTAGGTAGCTGTGAAGGTGATATTTTTATTCCCCTCCCACCCCGTGTAAAATTATTGAGCTATTTAAAGAGGTGTAACATAGTGAGCTTCTGAAAAAAAACTAACAGTGTGACCTTCTTTTTTGTCTTTGAAGTTTCAGAATGGGCGAAGTAAAGAACAAAGATTTGTGGAACATCTTCGCGTTCAAAGTAAGGCCCCCAATCTCTTATGGCTATTCTTTATAAATGCTTCGTAGCGTTAGTACAAGGGGCTGAGGTATAACTCAGTGGTAGAACACCTGACTAGTGCGAATGAGTCCCTGGGTTCCATCTCCAGTACCGGAAAAGAAAAAAATCACGATGTTGTGTCTGGTGGTCCCTGCTTATTGACATAGCTCCTTGAGAGGCTGAAGCAGGAGGAACTCTTGTGCCCAGGCGTTCGAGACCAGCTTCCTTAGCAATGTGGCGAGACCCTGTCATCTAAGAAAGAGAAGAAGAAAGGAAAGAAAAAAAAAGGGGGAAGTTTCATTATAGGGCTGATGATTTCCATTATTCGCATATTTTAATTAAGCTCCCCAAAGGTAGGAAAACACATTCTTCAGGTGAACTCACCGACTCACGTAGTTCCCTTCTGACTTAGCTCATCTAAACCTGGATAGCACCCCCTCATAGCCTAGGCTGTGTTTGTCAGACATGTGACATTTGTGCACCTGAAATGGAGCTATAGCCAGACCGTGCTGAATGTTAACCCAGCCATGACAGAGAACCACAGGAAGCCAAATATCCAGCAGCAGGAAGAAAGGTTAATCTGGACCGTGTCTTCGATAAAAAGAAAAGAAAGGCAATTAAAGTATTGTTTATTTCAACCGATATGTTCTCTCCATTCTTAAAACATCAGCTCTAGTTCTTGGCATTATTTAAATTTTTGTTTATTTGATGGTTTGGGATGACTAGAGATAGAACCTTGCTGTGTATCCCTGGATGGGCTGGTATTTATGATGTAGCCCAGGCTAGCCTCAAGCTCACAGCAATCATCTCATTTCAATCTTCGTGAGCGCTGGGATTGCAGGGACGTGTTGCCATAACTGGCTTATAGCATCATTAAAAAAAAAGCATTTCTTTGCGACATGGGGACCTTTCTAAAGTGAGAGTCAAGATTCAACCCTGTATTGGTGAGGTAGCCCGTGCTTAGAACCAGCGTGAGCAGGTCTCTATGCCGCGACAGAGGGCCGCAGGGCTACTCAAGGGCCTTTGAATCTGCTGTGTGCACGGTAGAGGAACTCAACACAAGTGGGGCAACTGGAGCGTTTTGAGGGGGCCTTGTCCCCTGATGGAGCCTTGTCCGTGCAGCTTGTATATGTAGCGTGCAGGCTCTGTGTGCTCCTGGAAGCTGAGAACCATTTTACCCCGACCAGCCAGATGGTGCCGCTCATGCCTGATGCTCCCTCCCTAACATTTTTCTCTCGGGTGAAAACTGTTGAGAACGGAATTAATTCCTGCACTGACAACCTGTTTCTTAAAACACTGCTGAGGTGGAGGAGTTAGCACTCCGAATGCTGTTGAAAGTGGAAAACGGGCCAGGCGGTGGTGGCACACGCCTTTAATCCCAGCAATCRGGAGGCAGAGGCAGGCGGATCTCTGTGAGTTCGAGGACAGCCTGGTCTACAGAGCTAGTTCCAGGACAGGCTCCAAAGCCCTGTCTTGAAAAACAAAAGAAAACAAAACAAAAAGTGGAAAACAGGAGACTCGCCATGCTAGCCTAGGAACGTAAAACTGTGGAACGTAAAACTTGTGGAAAACTGTGCTTTCCGCTGCGACTCTAGCGTAGGTTGGTCCAGGTAAGCACTTGCGGTCCCCAACACCTGGTGACACTGTTATGAGAGCCACCTTTGGACTGGTCTTGGCTCACTAATAAAAGGAAAAGCATCCAGTTAAGTTGGCCTTAAACTAAGAAGTTTAAGATAATCAAGCCATGTGTTCAGGTCAGTTTGGACTTCCAAATGGTTCCTACTGATGGTGACGGTGACTAACACTTATTGTCAGGCTCGTTCTGAATCTTTAACCAAGATAGGCGTGTCACTGAGATAGGCATGCCATACACGTATCTTCTAAGGAAGAATAGTTTGACTACACGCCAAGGGTGCAGCAGGCTGGGCAGTAACCAGAGGACCGTCTGGAACCTACCTAATGGGGTTTATCATTAAAATAAACAATGATAAGAAAACCAAGCAAAATTCCCTCCTAATCTGATATGACAGTGATAGCTGCAATTCCTGTTTGGTTTATTTTATTCTCTTGTCAATTTATTCTGTTGTCTTATTAGAGAGGGTTTCATTGCCCAGCTCAGGCAGGTCTCACACGAACAGCCATCATCCTCTGATGTGCTGGATTGCAAGCATGGACTATCCCACCCAGTCGATGTTTGATTCATATGCGTCTTTAAAATTATTATACTGTTGGGGATTGAACCTAGAACTTCATGAGCGCTGGCCAAGTGTTCTCCCACTGAGCTCCAACCCCCGGTGGTTGATGTAGACCACTTCTAGCTCTTTAATGCACACTTGTCTCTCAGTATCTGTAGGGGATTTGTTCCAGGATGCCCTGTGGATACGACAATCTGCAGATGTCCCAGACTCTTATACAGCAGGGGATAGCATGTCTGTATAACTTGTTTATCCATTCCTACACTTAAACCCTTCCTTTATTGCTGATAATGCTTAGTCCAGTGGAAATTCTATAGTTCTTATACTTTCCTCTCTAGGGAACAATGACAAGAAAAATGTCTGTACTTGTTATTTAATCATCCATTTTAATATGAATATGTTGCATAGACATATCAAATGTATAACAATTTCTTTTAGCCTTCTACACATTGCAAAGTTTGCAACCATGTGTATTATAGTTGACTGGATTGGGTTCATGTTTGTGACTTTTAGGTTTTTCCTAGCCAGGGTCATGGTAAGCAGTCAGTCAGTAGATGTCTCTGATATATATTTTTTTTAATTCACGGTTTATTATTTTCTTAAAACTTCTAAATGGACAATTTAGCTTAAAGCATATTTATTGCTAGTTGTCCTTTAGAAAGCCTGGCTTAGGGGCCAAGGAGATGGCTCAGTTGGTGAAATGCTTTCTATATAAGCACAAGGGGCTGAGTTCAATCTCAGGCACCCACATCAACGAACTCGAATGTACTGGTGTGCACCTATGATCCCAGCACTGGGGAGACAGAGGCAGGGAGATCCCTGGGGCTTGTGGGCCAGTCAGCCTATATGAACTGACAAGCTTTGGGTTCAGTGAGAGATTCTGTAATGAAAGACAAGCTGAAAAGTGATTAAGAAAAACATTTGACGTCAGCCACTGGCCTCCACACGTGGAAGCAAGGGTGCTTGCACCTGCATGCCCATGCATGCATATATACACACACACACACAATACACACACATGCATACAAATACATGCATATGCATACACACATACACATACACATGCATACACACATGCATATGCACGTGCACAAACATACACATGCATACACACATGCACACAATACACACATGCATACACACATACACAACACACACATGCACACACACACATGGACACACATGCATCACATACATGCATACACACATGCATCACATACACACACACGGATACACATGCATCACACACATGCATACACACATACACACATACACACATGCAAACACATACACACACACACATACACAGGTTCAAAGCTGAGGGTGGTAGCACAGGACGGCAATCCTAGCCCTCATGAACTGAAGCAGGAGGAATACAAATTTGAGGCAGGCTCAGTCTGGGCTACATCAAGAGCCGACCTCTGAAACCAAGCAAACTCCATTCGCTTCCCCCAAACTTCACAGATTCTGGCAAGGTTTTTTTTTTTTTGCCTCCTTCGCCCTATCTTTAGACGCCATTTCTCAATTTGCCACAGCCTCAGCCTAGAGACTGAACGAGCAGCCAGGACGACAGCTCGAAGGTGTGAGCCAACCCTTCCGTGGCTCTGGCACCCAGAGATCCCCCCCTTGTGCAGGCTAATTGAGTCATTGTTGTGGAGCAGAGTTTGCTGTGGGCTCACCACTTTCCAGGTGTGCTGTGTGCTGTCTGGCTGCTGACATTTTATTTTCTCATCCTCCAGCCTCACGGAACTATGAAAACATTGGCCATCTGTTCTGTACATAGCACATAGACAGAAGCGTTCCCTTCCCGCGTGCTCCAAGCTGTTCCCTTTAGATGCAGTCCAGGGTTTGGGCCCATGTAGGAAAGCTATCGGTATAGCCAAGTCAGAGTTTTGAATTCTCCTTAATAGGTTAAAACCCCGCCAGCCACCTGCAGGCCACCTGGAGGAGGTCAAGGGAGAGCCCTACTACACTTGCGTGGCGTGTTTTTTCTATGGAGTCCTGGAATAGCAGGGGCTCTTGAGTTTTCTTTTGAACCAGGCTCTTCCATGTGAGGTTGGAACTTTGGGCTGAGTCTAGCTGGGAAAAGAATAAGTAGTTAAGAAATGAGCAGACAAAACAAAAAACTCAGTTATGATAGAAAGAACTCAGCCAGAATGGGTGTAATTAAGTTATCTTGTAAACGATTCTCTCTCTCTCTCTCTCTCTCTCNATAAATTCTCTGATTCGGTATTGTATACACAAGTATCTGCTAGAACACTGACATCGTAAAAAAAAAAAACCCAAAAAACAGCCAAAACAGATCTGAAAAATTCTTCGTGACAACTGAGTGCCTGTGTGTAATTCTGAGAACTCATTGGCCAGGAGCTTTGAATATAGCAGAGATTTAAAAAAAAAGATGTTCAAGTTGATGGCATGAATGAACTTTGGAATGCAGGGAGGTTCCAAGTGGCGGCTCATGTCTCAGCCAGGTCACTACTGGGCACCCATGGGCAGTGACACTGTGTTGAACTGTGTTGCATCCTGGCTTTTGTCTGGACCGACAACCTCCTCATAAGAGGAGGCCGTGGAAGGCTATCATTTGTACTGGCTTAGAAAGATGTCTCTTGTTGCTGCTTTAGGCTTCCGTGAAGGCGCCCGGCCCGTCTTTCTTTTCTCTTCCAAATTTCTCTTTATTCCGCAAAGCTAAGACCTATGTAAAGAGATGACGAGGCTTATTAATTAAAATTAAGCAAGTGCTGAAGCAGCTGTTTGCCTGAAACACATTTTCGGAACAGAGAAAAAAAACCTGACCTTCATGGGAAATGCCAGCTGAGATGACTTTAGGCCATGTCTGTTGAGTGACTCACTTGCCAAAGGATGCTTAAAGGAGTCCAGAAGAGGAGATGGCACAGGAGTGAGACCTAAGGGAGCAGAGAGACAGCCAGCATCTCTAATTATGCCTGCCTTTCTTTGTAGTATATACATGAAGAGACTTACAGGATGCAGAGCAAGCCCCTGGGTATCTGCTTGATCATCGATTGCATCGGCAACGACATAGGTAGGTGTAGAAGCCACAAATTAATGCAGCATGTTCACGACCAAGCAAGTTGGATTTGTCAGCACAGTAAATACTAGCTGCGGTAACAAAGTATACTCTGTGATGACGTTCGCTTTCCTACTCCATGTGGTCGGTCAGTTGGTGATTCCATCATCTTGGGGCCTTGGAGTCTTCTGTAGGGTCCTTTATGGGATTGACAGATGAGAGGATAGAGACTGTGTTCCAGACCTGAGAGTGATGTCCCTCATCTCTACCCACATTCTATTGGTCAGAACTTAAACAAGTGGCTCAAGTTAACTACAATGGGTATAGATAAACTGGTCCAACTATGTGTTAGGAGAAACGGGATGAACTTGGGGAGCAGAAGTTATGTTGTGGTAGTTGGCATGTCTTTAGTCTACCTGTGCATCCTGGGTTTTATTCATCAGGGCCATCCAGGGACATTTATAACGAGAGGCATTCTGGTTTCTAGAATTATCTGGTGTTTCAGCTTTTCATCATGAAAGCCTTCCTTGGGGCCATTTAAAGCACATTCTGTCTGTGTTTACTTAGAGGGCTGTGAGGAGTGTTTGAGCCACATGTGGCTTTGATCTACCTGTGAGGCATCATCATTTGGATCTGAATTGTTTTGCTCAGTTGTTGTATGTATGACTGGATCGCTGGCAATAGATCAAGAGGGAAGGAGGGGGAGCCTAGACACAGGAATAACTTCCCGTTTAATCATGAACTGGTGGCAGTTCACGGCTTTCATGCCTTTCAGAGTTCCTTAGCATGAGTCAGAGATGACTTGCTCAGAACATTACCCTGTAAGAAGAGAGGCTAAGAGAAGGTCAAGTTAGCAAATATGAAACTATATTTCCCAGGATTTCGGCTACAATCCCACTTCCTCATGTTCTGTTTTTGGTAGGTATGAGGAATGTGTCCTTTCCTTTCATACTGGTTTGAATGAAAATGGCCCCAATAGGCTCGTATTTGAAAGTGTGGCCTTTATCATGGAGGTGTGGCCTTTTTGGTGGTGATGTGTCACCGGGGTGGGTTTGGGGTTTCAAAAGTCCACAGCAGCTGCCTACTGCCTGTGGGTCAGGATGTAAAACTCTCAGCTGTCACCTGAAGCATGCCTGTCTGCTTCATGCCGTGATGATGGTGGGCTAACCTTCTGAAATACTGAGCAAGCCTCCAGGAAAATGCTTGCTTTATACGACTTATCATGGCTTCAGCACAGCAGTAGAGGTCCTAACTCTAAGATGCCATTTTTTTAATGGTATTATGTTAGCATTCATATCAGAAATGGGGAAATAGTCTCTTAATGAGTCCCTTACTGTTCTAAAGGACACTGTGGAATTGTCCTTTGACTTTTGATTGTAATCAGCCCTGTTTCATTCACCAGGAAATATCTGAGACACACAGCTTCCTGCGCTGTCCCTCTGTTTATATTGAAGGACTGACAAAAGATCAACCTGCTGTAACCAAACCATGCCCATTATTCATGACTCCCACCCAATGCCTGTGCTGAGTTCTGTTGCTGAGTCGTAGGCCAGGGCTAAATGCAGACCTGTATTTCTCCAATTATAGGGGTGCGTCAGAGTTGGGCACTGGTATGTTATTGCCCAGACTTTAATCACGGCCCTGCCGTATCTTAGCTCATGATGCTGGGCTCGGCATCTCTGCTGTAACATCCCTCGTGTGATTGTTAGGAGGATGAGTGAGGTTATACTCGTAAAGGGTGTAGGACGGTGCCTGGAACAAGGTGCCCACTGACATTTTTCTTATTCTTATTGAAAGTTGGTTTAACTTTAGTGGAGAACTAAGCCGTAACACACCATGGCTTGGCATTTAGTATGTTGAGTCTGCTCTCAGATGAGTAAGGGGAACGGAGGGCCTGAGGGCTACGCTGGGTTCCGGGGTAAGTGGGGCCCATCCCCACGTGTGGGCACAGAGGAACGGAGGCAGTTACTTCAGAGGGAACAAATTTCAAGTGGAAATCTCAAAAAGTATGGAGACACCCGAC
>LOJH01020565.1:0-20692 GCA_001685095.1 Ellobius talpinus
CATTTGGGAGGCAGGTGGTACCTACAGAGCAAGTTCTGTTCAGGGATGCGTAGAAAGACCCTGTCTAAAGAATCCAAAGAATAATTAAAAGAAATAAATAAAAGGTAGTGTTATGGTCAATATTGGTTGTCCCCTTCACAGGCACTAAAACCACCCCCAAAGCCAGTGTCTGGACACACCTATGGGGGATTGTCTGGATTACAGTAACCTCCAAGCTCCTTATGGAGGATAGATCAGGCCGATTTAGGACGAAAACCCACCTTAACTGCAGGTGACACTGTTTCACTGGGGTCCTAGACTGAGTGAAAAGGAGACAGCAAACAGAGCAGGAGTCCTCAGGACACTGCTTCCCAACTGCAGAGCAAGGAAACTTAAGCCCCTTCTTCGTGGCTGCTCCTCTGCGATAGTCTGGGACCCCTGCAGCTGTGAGCCAAACAGCCCTTTCTCCATGTGTTTGCTTCTTGTCTTATATTTGATCACGAGAAAAGTAACATCCAGGAGAAAAAAAAGACAGCTAATGATTTAAGTATGAGCTATTCTAAAGAACGTCAAATAGTTTTCTTAAATTTGTTGGTCTGTCTCTCTCTCTCTCACACACACACACACACCACATTAATATAAACATATAGCAGATGACTTGGATGGTGTGGAACTTGCTATGTAGACCAGGCTGGCCTCAAACTCACAGCTTGCAGAGATCTACTGATTTCTGGAATTAAAAACATGTACAACCACACCTAGTTTATACGTATTTTTTGCATTTATTTAATGTGTGTATATGTGTGTGCATACACCCACCATGGCATGCATACAGAGGTCAGAGGACCACTCACGGGAGTCAGTTCTCTCCTTCCACCATATGAGTTCTAGGGTCAAATTCAGGTCATCAAGCTTGGCACAAGTACTTTCAGCTGCTGAGCCAGCTTGCCGGCCCTTATGAAACACATTTTAGATAAACGAATTTCAGACTATGTTGAATTAACAAATCTCAATAATGTTGTATGCCAAAGCAGGCGAAGAGATGATACTAATAAGTTTGAAAATGCACATGCTGTCAATAGACACTTAATTGCTTTAACAGTGGGTAGCTTTTCTCATTGTGATGGGATAACTGATAAGAAGCAACCTAAGGAAAGGAAGGTTTATCTGGCTCACAATTAAGAGCATACAGTCCATAACAGTTGGAAAGACACAGCAGCAGGTAGCTCAGCCATGGCAGAAATGTGCTCTTGAGGCCCTCACCTCCACAGGAGAACAAGAAACAGACAGAAAATGCTGGCACTTTCCCCCTCTTTCACTCAGCCCAGGATCCCAGTCCATGGGAAGATGCCACTCACATTTAGGACAGTTAATACCCTCACAGACACACCCAGAAGTGTGCCTACTAACTCAACCTTCCTTTCTCTATTTCCCTCCCTTCCCTTCCCTCTCCCCTCCCTTCCTCAGTTTTCAGTCACCAGCCAGATGCAGAGGAAGCAAGGTGAGAATGCCTCACTAAGTAAGGTACCAAACTACATGGCTAAACATAGATAAGAATTATGGTTAAGAATTAGGGTTAAGATGTAAGAGTTAGTTAATAATAAGCCTGAGCTAATAGGTCAACCAGTTTATAATTACTATAATCCTCTGTATGTTTCATTGAGACTGAACGACTGCAGGACCAGGTGAAACAGAAACTTCTGTTTCCTTTTACACTGGCCTCTACACACAGTTATATCACACACATTAATATGAACTATCACAAGTTCAACTCTTGTTAACTTGACACCCAAACACATTACTTTGAGCCATAATAGTCCAACCTGGTTCCCATAGGCTCATGGCCATCTCGTAATAGAGAATGCATTAATTTCCACTTCCACCAGTCTTGGGGCTTGGCTCAGTGGGTAAGAGCACTGGTTGCTCTTCCAGAAGACCCAGGAATGATCCCCAGAACCCACATTGAGGCTCACAATCATCTATAACTCCAGGTCTGGAGAATCCAATGCCCTAGCAAGCACCAGGCTGTATGTATACAGTACAGACATATTTAGGCAAAATATTTACACACACAATTAAATTTAAAAAATACCAGTCTTGATTATCAACACTATTTACAAGTCCAAAGTCTATTCTGAAACTAAAAACAATCTAACTGTGAACCCCTAAAATGACTTTTAAAAAACAAGTTAGATAGATACTTCAGTATATGATCACACAAAATAAATGTTCCCATTTCAAAAGGGAGGAAGGGGACACAGCAAGGAAAAATAGTACTAACACAAGACCAAAACCTAGCGAGGACAATCAAACACCAAAACTCTATACCAGTGTCGGTGGCTCTTGGTGGCATCGTCTGGGTTTGAACAGCCTTGAGTAGCTCCACTCCTCCACTTTGGCCATCTGCAGCACACATAGCCTCTCCCTTGGGCAACTCAACTCTGTGCCTACAGCTTTCTATGATGGCTATCTTACCATCTTGGCATTGTCAACACCTGGGCTATCCATTGCAACCTAGGCTTCCCCTTCACAGCTTCATGGCCCACTCAGGAGCTCCATTTTGGAGATTTTACATTGCCTGGAGTCTTAGTTGGGGTTACTATTGCTGTGATGAAACACCTTGACCAAAGCTACTTGGGAAGGAAAAGGTTTACTTGGCTTATACTTCAACATCATGTTCATCATCAAAGAAGTCAGGACAGGAACCTGGAGGCAGGAGCTGATGCAGAGTCAATAGAGAAATGCTGTTTACTGCCTTGCTCAGCCTGCTTTCTTATAGACTCTGGGACCACCAACCCAGGAATAGCACCACCCAAAATGGACGGGGCCTTCCCCCATCAATTACTAATTAAGAAAATGCTCTACAGCTGAATCATATGGAGGCCTTTCTTTCAATTGAGGCTCCCTTCTTTCAGAGGACTCCAGCTTATGTCAAGTTGACATAAAACCAGCCGGGACAATTGACCTCTTGTCAACCGGACACACAGACATATCACTGTTAAACCATAACCTTTCCTTTCTTGTTCATCCCCAAGATCACACATTAATATCAACATCACAATATAAAACACTTTACAAATTCAAATACTTTAAAAGTCCAAAGTCTCTTTGAAATCTAAAAATCTTTTAAAAACTTCAGTCTTTCGGGCTGGATAGATAATGTAGTGGTTAAGAGCACTGGCTGCTCTTCTAGAGGACCCGGGGTTCAATTCCCAGTACCTACACAATGGCAGCTCACAACTGGCTGACTCCAGTTCCAGGGGATCTGACAGCCTCACACAGACATACATGCAGCCTAAACACTAATGCACATAAAATAAATAAATATTTTTTTTAAATTTAGTCTCTCAACTGTGGGCCTCTGTAAAATCAAAAATACTTTCTTACTTCAAGAGGGAAGAACCAGGGCACAAAAATTCCAGAAGTGTAAATAATTCAATATCCAATTATCTGGGATTCCCTCACAATTTTCTGGGCTCCTCCAACAGCTTGGGTCACCTCCCTGACTCTGCCCTCTGCAGCACACAGAGAAGGTCTCCCAGGCTCAGGCCAGCTCCATGCCACACCCGCTGCTGTGGGTCTCTAACTGATCTGCACTTTCACTAACAGCCTCCCTAGGCTCTCTTCAGGGACTCCAGCCCCGCCACACAGTGCCAAGCCTCAGCCGCTTTCCACGACCCTTTCTGGCCTTCAAAACCAGTACCAGCTAGGAAACTCACACCCTACCAAGTTCAGCTCCCAAAGGAGGTACAACCTTGGCTGCCTCCAGAACACAGCTTCTGTGTGCTGGCCCTGAAGAAACACTTTCCAAAAGATTTCACCTCAGCAATGCTGGTCTCTTCTTAATCACAGCTGATTATTCGAAAGCCCCAGCTGACCAGCTTCCATTATCCCAGGAAAGTCAAAAATTTCACCTTAGTGGTTCTAGTGTCTTGTTCATCATGGCTGATTCTTCAGCCCCAGCTAACCAGAACCACAGATTCACTCAAATGCCCTGAGGAGTTTCTGCTTCCCTCTGAAACTTCACAAGCCAAGCTTCTGTTGTCTGCATTCTGCAACATTCTTACCTTCCAGGCTCCAACAGGCTCACTGAACTCTTTAACACTCAAGGGCTTTTTTAGTCCAAAGTTCCAAAGCCCTTCCACAATCCACTCCCAAAACAACATGGTCAGGTCTGCCACAACAGCACCCCACAATTCCGGTACCGACTTGTTAGGGTTACTATTGCTGTGAAGAAACACCATAACCAAAGCAACCTGGGGAGGAAAGGGTTTATTTGGCCTACACTTCCACACTGTAGTCCTTCACTGAAGGAAGTCAGGGCAGGAACTCAAGCAGGGCAGAGACCTGGAGGCAGAAGCTGATGCAGAGGCCATGGAGGGGTGCTGCTTACTGGCTTGCTCAGCCGACTTTCTTATAGAACCAGAATTACCAGCCCAGGCACCACCCACAATGGGCTTGCCCCTTCCCGACCAATCACTAATTAAGAAAATGCCCTCAGCTGGATCTTATGGAGGCCTTTATCTCACTTGAGGTTCCCTCTCAGATGACTCTTGTGTCAAGTTGGCACACGACTAGCCAGGACACCTGGCCTCAGAAACTTTCTGGAACCTTGGTGAAAGCCACCATGACACCTTCATCCTGCGGTATAACATATCTGCAAAATCAGAAACACGTGGCTGATGCCAAGTCCTGTTGCCAGCTTTAGATATAGCCCTAACCCCCACCCCCACCACCTTGGACCCCAGCAGTAGCATCCTCCAGGTACCTTTGGAACTGAACCAGGAAAACAGCTTCTCCAGATGTAAATATGGAGGAGGGAACAATATCTCTGGTAGCAGGCTCAGTTCAGCTTCCTCCTTTCAATAAATTGAAATTTTAATAAGCTGGAGTCTTCACTGGTCCCCTCAAGAGACCTTTTGTTGTCCCAGTACAAAGCAAGGGATTCTCTTTGATGACAACAATCTAACAGCTGCCACAGCCACCTTCACACTAGTTCTGTCTACCTTGCCCAAAATTGTAACTGCATTTACATTCCTTTCCCTGCTGCACATGTATCTTATCTTCCTTTTATTTCCATTATAAATTTGAGTAAACACAGGAAGCCATAACTGTGCCAGCCTCTGAATGCTATTCTGTCTTTTAAATTACGGCCAAACAAATTAACCAATCCTTTCTGAATGCAGTTTCTCGCAAATTCTCGGGATATGGGCAGAAGGGAGCCAGAGTGTCTCAGTTGGGGTTTCTATTGCTGGGATAAAGCGCCACCACCAAAAACAACCTGAGGAGGAAAGGGTTTATTTTGGCTTACAACTCTCAGGTCACACTCCATCACTGAGGGAAGTCCCACAGGAACTCAGGGCAGGAACCCAGAGGCAGGAACTGAAGCAGAGACCAGGAAGGAATGTTGCTTACTGACTTGCTCAGTCTGCTTTCTTATACAACAAAGGGCCACCTGCCCATGAGTACCCCCACCCACAGTGAAATGGGCCCTCCTGTATCAGTTCTTAATCAAGAAAACTCTCTATAGAATTACCCACAGGACAATTTTATGTAGATATTTCCTTTCTTTCTTATCTTTTTTGTCTTAGATTTATTTTATTTTATGTGTGAATGTCTTACCTGCATGCAAGTATGCACATCTCCTACATGCCTGGTGACTTCAGAGGCCAGCTCCCCTGGACCAAAGTAACAAATGCTTGTGAACCACCATGTGGGTGCTGAGAATTGAACCCATGCCCTATGCAAGAGCAACTGTGAGAGCCAAAGTTACATTTCAAGTTTTAATTACTATGCCTTTGAGATCCGTGAAATAAAAAAGCCTCTGACCTGCAAGCCCTTCGCCCAAGGCCAGGCAGTTCCTGAAATGCTGGAGGCTATCCTTTCTGAGAGTTAACAGGCCACGTTTTCTCTCCCCTAAATCAATCTTGTTTGACCCATCTGCACCAGAAGTGCTTGATCACTTGTGGGCAGGAGGTTCACGGGCAGGAAATACATCAGGACGTATGCTACGCTTGCCCTTGATTGGGTGTAGGCTGGAGATACACCATGACTTACACTTGCCCCTGACTGGACCTGATAGCAAATACTTTAGCTGCCATAAATCATGACTCAGGGCCATTTCCTGGAAACCCAGAGGTGGACCTGGCCAGAGCCCATCCACCTATCTGGTAGTTAATTAAAACCTGCTTCTAATTGGCTTCAAATTGTGGTAGTGATCTTATTCTCAACTGGTGGGATTAATACGATAAGTGCTCTAAACCACTGGAGGCATTTTCTCAATGGAGAGTGCCTCTTCCCAAAGGACTCTAGCTTGTGTCAAGTTGACATAAAAATGACCAACACACAGCTCCTTTACAAGAATTTAACCCAAATAGCTTCTAGCTCATTTCCCGATTGAGTCTTAGTCGCCTTTGACAACTCATGAGCAAAGTCATGCATTACACATTACTGAAGGCATCCTGCATGGTGTTCTAGCTCTGACCAGAATGCCCCATGACGCTCTGCTTTCAGGATGCTGGGGTATCTCTAGCCCACTGCTCCAAAGTCTTCCATAGTCTCCTCCACACGAACCAATTCCAAAGGCCCGAGGACCACAGAGAAAGATGTGTCACAACAATGCTGCTTCTCAGCAGTTTTCTGTATTGGTCACTCTTCTTGTTGACCAAGTACCTGACAAGAAGCGCCTCTGGGCAGGGAGTGTAGCTCCGTGGAAGGTGCCTGCCTGGTCTGCACGTGGAGGAGGGGTGATGTCTCCCATTGTGTCTCCCTCCCCTGGACTCTGAACCCTACAGACTGCCCTATGTTCTTCTAACCACAGACAAAACGCATGACAGAGCAAAGACTCAGAACAAATATTATTCTTTGGCAATAGAAGATGCTCATCTTAGGAGACAAGCTTACAACAGGATCATCTAATGGCAGATTACACACACACACACACACACACACACACACACACACACACACAGTGAGCTCAGGGAGGCCCAGATCATCTAATGAGAAGGGTAAAGGCTGAGGCAAGACTAGAGCTCTGAGGAAAGAGGTACTGAGTGTTCTCAGAAAAAGTTGTGCTTGAGGCGCTTTGAAAAACACAAATCATATTTTGAATGAGTAAAAGAATGTTTTTAATTTACTAGGGAAGCTAGCTTATTTAAATCCTATTGTGTCTTATTTCTTAAGACTACAGTAAGGAATTCTTTTGTTAAGTAAATATTCAGGCCCTTCCTTGCCAAAAGCTTTTGAAATCTCTGCTGTAATTATGCTGATGTTTTCTATGTTTATATGTTAAATGCCTAGAGCTTAATTGTTTAATGGGTAAATAAGAAGCCACTAAGGCCTTGCCAAAAGAAGCCCAATAGCTGAGCTTGGAGAACAATGGCTCTGCAGGACCCCTAGAGAGGGTGTCAGGCAATGAGAGGGATGGCAGCCAGTGTAGGCTATGCTTCCAGGGGCCACTGCCCCTGGAAGGGCCAAGGAAGAGGCCTGGCTGGGGTGGGGACAAAGGCTACTTGTTAGTAGAAGACCTGGGACAGAGGTGTCATGCAGAGCTGTGACCCATTTCATGGCTCTGTAGGTCATGAGTGACCACTTCCTGTTAGTCTAGGAGGCTGGGAGGCTGACAACTGGAGAAAAAAAAGGGCTCTGTGGGCACTTGCCAGTGGGGCCAGGGCTGAGTACGGATCAAGGCTAACCACCCGTGGCATGCAGGGGCTCCACGCTCACCACTGGGGCTGCACTGGGTCACCTTAGGTGTGTCATCTGACCTTATTCCTCAGTATCTTCCACAGCAAGGCAGAGTTAAGAGTGGTACCTCACACCTTTAAACCCAGCAGAGATAGAGACTGGAGGATCTCTGAGTTGGAGGCCAGCCTGATCTACAGAGCGAGTTCCAGGACAGTCAGGGCTCCACGGAGAAACCCTGTCTTGAAACACACACGCACACACAAAGAGTGCCTACTTCATAAGGGTTTTATGGAAACTAAGTACAGCAATATTGTAGGAAAGTGCTTAGATAGTAAGTTAGCACAGAACCGAATAAAATAAACACCGTGTTAGATTTCCATGTGTCAAGTTTATCTGGAACAGAGGTGCCAGTCACATTTTACAAGGATTAGGGGCAGTATCCAGGGTTCCAGGCCCAGTACTGCAGGAAGCAACAGCAGAAAAACCATCTTAGAGTTGTGGAACTTTGCCAGTTCTTTATACCTGGTATGTCTGAGATGTAAGCTGGCCTTCCTCCACATCCGTGCATATTTAAATAGAGTACGTAGCTTTTCTCATTGCTGTATCATATCTGCAAGGAGACTCACAGGGCGGAGGGACTTGTGGAGAAACCCGCCGCATGCTTCCAGAGAGCACAACTTTATCCATCTGGATCAGCCTTGTCTGTCAATGTCCCCCAGACAAGGAGCTTCTCCATTTCAGGGATTTGGGAGCCCCAGGGTCTTGATGGAAGCAGCAGGCATCTTGCTGAGTCTGCTAGGCAATGTCCAAGGTGCTTTCTACTATTCTAGACAAAGAGATCTTGAACCCAAGTCAACAGCAGATCAGTCGCAGGACGCCTTGACTGGAAATCCCCCCAGTGTGCTGGCTAATGACAGGGAAAGAGAGCTCCGCAAAGGCAAGATGGCTCCTTCTTGATTCTGGCTCCGCAGTGTGGCTCAAAGGTAATCAAAGATAATATTCTCCAAATGAGCAGAAGGAAGGAAAAAAGTGTGACGGAGACCTCCCAGGCTCAAAACTTTAGAGTTAAAAGGGGCATTTCAATAAGCAGCTAGCATGAACATACCCATGTTTCTAGGCATAAAGCATCATGGAGCAGACGGACTAGAACAGCAGACTCCTCCCATGCAGCATTTCCTGGCCAGGATTTCTGTGTGGCTAGCCCACTCCTGCTCCCAGGACATCACTCAGCCTAGTGACATTCAAGCTAGGGAAAGGGGTCAGCAGGACTTTGGGACTCATTGCTGTAGGCAAGCACATATCCTTAGCATCTTTCCCTACTTTCTCCTGTGTATCACTCTGTCCCCCACAACACAGGTCTTATCTGTTCCCATAAACACGTCCTTAAGAAAGGACAGAAAGGGATTCGTGGGCATTTGATAACCAAAGGGGCAGGCTCAGTTGCATAACTGCTCAGTGGGGCTACAGGTTATTAGATTGAGATGAGTGAAGAATGTAGGTTGGCCATACAGTAGTAATCCAGGATTAGCAGGGGTAGTAACCCAGCATGCTCTAGTACCGAATGGGGGACCGGAGCAGGGGCAGGAAAATATGGGAGAAACAGACCAAGGCCAAAGCACCTGGCCACAACTGGCCTATACCCTCGCTCCTCTCTGGGGTCACCTTTCTTTTGTGACACTCCATGGGAGAGAAGAAAAACAGGTCCTCCATAGCATCAGGACTTTGACCTTCACCTGGAGCCTCTTCAAGGGTAGGGCCATGCAGGAGCTGAGGCCCCTAGCTTGTCCATCCTACAGAGACGTGTGAAGCGTGAAGTGCTCCTCTCTCTGACCTTCAGAAAAAGCTGGTCTTGCTCAGTCTGGACCTCTGGGAAGAGAGGAGGCCCTCAGACCTGCTGAGCACCCTCCGTCAAAATACCTAAGCTCTCTATCAGTGTGACTAACTCACCCTCAGTGACCGGCCTCTTTCGAAAGGAACCACTCAAACGGCATGGATACTGGCTGCAGACTTTCCCAGCAAGGGTTCTGGGAAGCCACGCAGAGGTCTCCAGGTCAGGTAGAGCTGAGACCCTGTGGGGGAAAGGACCCCTCATACAATGCTAAGAAGTTTCTTAGAAACAAAAGCCGCTTTGGCTGGTCGGCGGCTGTGGGATTGCTTGCTGAGTTCCAAACCCAGCCAGGAATGGGAACGAGGTAAGGAAAGGGTTGAGCCATAAACATGAGACAAAGAACAGGCAGTTCCAAGGAGCCAAGAATGCAAATCATCTGCAGACCTCTGTGAGACGCTCAACCGTGGACCCCGTGTGGGAGGTGGGAGGGCTTGCCACCGCTGCACAGGCAGTGTGTGTGCACCCCACCCCCCGCCCGGCAGTGAGTATGAGCCGGCCTGTGAGGGTCCCTGCTGAGTCACCCTGTGTGTGTATGTGCTGATGGATCAGCAGTGAGTCACAGAGCGTGTGTCAGAGTCTGCCGGTGCCCGTGGAGGCTCCGGTGCAAAAGTGTCTAAGGTTTGCCTGTGGGAGAGTGACTGAGAGCCAGTGAGCCGGGCAGAGCGGAGCACATGGAGAGGCCGTGTTTAAAGGGCACCACACTTCGTTCACGCTGTATATGGCGCACCACATTTCTGAACACAGTCCAGCAGAAGCCATCTGTCCCTTCTTCCTGCTGAACACTCCCCCTCCCCCGACTGTGGAGCAGCACTGCTGAATTTCTTCAGGCAGCAGGAGGAGATGACTCCTGGAATCCTATCCCTGCCTTCTGCAAAAGAAACCCTAGCAAAGGCTACGGCCATGGTCTAGGAGAGCGAAGTATAGCTGAAGATGTCTGAGCATACAGTGGGTCCTTTCTCTCCCAGCAGGGACGTGATGACGTCCCTTCGAAAATGTACTCAGATCAGCCCCACGCACGAAGGTCCTGTCTTTAAAAGCTGGAACGGATGAATAACCTAGAAGGCAGAGCCGAGTCAGGCAGCCTTAGACCGCGACTCATTTAATGTCTTTCCCTAGATCCCAGCTCTTCTTGCTCCACCCAGCTCAGAAGTCTCTGGCTGCATCAGCCCAGCCCTTTGGCAGCCCTGACCTGAGTGATTCAGATGCTGCTTCTGAGACATCGCAGACGTCTGATCTCAAGGGATTGCTGATGTGTCCCTCAGCCACCGGTCTTGGTGGCCATTTCACAGCTCAATTTCCATGAAAATGAAACCAATAAAAAAGGGGGTTGACTTTAACAGTTCCAGAAAAAAAAGGGGGGGGGTAAAGCACCTGGACTTATTAACTCTTAGGATCAGATTTGAGATTGTGTACAGGTTTCGGCTGCCTGGTCCCTTTATCCTCACATGGCTCAGAGCTGACCCACACTTGAGAGAGGATTCTGGCACGGTATTGATTATTCTTATTTCATATTAACTAAGTAGTTACTACACACACAGCCCTGCTGAGGTCATTCAATAGTCTCACACCCTTCCCTGCATCCCTGGAGAGCAGAGATTTATTATCTCACTTATCTAGAGACTTCAAAGGCTCTTCACCCCAGTAACACCTTGTCACTGAAGAAGGAGGCTGCCGAGATGCTCAGGGCATCAAGGCAGAGGAAAGAGAAAGGGCAGAGCAAGGGATCCGGATCCTGTCTGGAGCTAGGCTCCTTTCTGTCAATTCTGTGTTCAGTACAGCTGTCAGAATCATGCCTTAGAGCCAGGTGGTGGCCCTGCACGTCTTTAATCCTAGCACTCAGGAGGCAGAGGCAGGTTGATCACTGTGAGTTCCAGGCTAGCCTCGTCTACAAAGCAAGTTCCAGGACAGCCATGGCTACACAGAGAAACTCTGTCTCGAAACAAAACAAACAAACAAAAACAAACCCTAGAAGGGGGTCAGGAAGACGTCTTGTGTAGCTGGCAGACTGACAGAGGAGATGTTGACATAGGAACGGTCCTTTGGGTGCAGTATATGATCCACAGGAGTAGAACTACCAAATGTTTCCTTGAACATAAACAGATACATTTACAGTTATTTAGTTTAGTATTACATGTAATAAGCATCAAAAAAGCTATAAACCACCTGGAAAAACTCATTGATTAATTAGAGAAATATGGTATGCCCACAAATAGAAGATGGTATCAATAAACAGTGACCCCAAAATGGTAATTATTAGCTTAAAAAATGTACAAGCTGGGTGTGGTGGCACATACCTTTATTCCTAGCGTTCAGGGAGCAGTGGCAAACAGATCTCTGTGAATTTCAGGCTGGTCTGGGCTAATTCTCTTTCTCAAAAAAAGAATATTTTCGTATTAAAAATTAAAAGAGGCAGCCTATATTTTAAAATATTGAATAATGTGTACATGAAAGAGTATATAAAAATACCCAAATTTAGTTACATTGCTTACTGAAAAAAGCAGGCTGGAGTAGGAAAAAGCAATTTTTATTCATCTATATTGACTGATCAGAATGATTTTCTACAAATTCAATAAAGTTAAAATGTATTACAGAAATAAAAAGGAAGAAACAAAAAACAAGCTCATAGATGCTTCCTGGCCGCCCTCAGTACAGGCGCTTGCTCCCATACGAAATGCCTGCTATGACATTTGAAGAGTTGGCAGCCATCACCAGAGAGAACATGGCACATTTGGCCTCTGCTGCAGCACCTGGAACAAAACAAGGAGTAGGGCTGTCAGTGCAAAGACAAATACTGATTTGCATAAACATGTGACATAAAGTTATTCAGTGAGTGAGATATCTCACTCTAGCAGATGAAGTCAATTAAAGCTAGGGCAAATTTCTGGCAACTCTGCCCTCACCCTGTTATTTATCTAGGATGCTGGAAGTTCAAAGACCCTTAAGTCACACAGAGTCAGAGAAGGGAGAGAAGACATGGGGGTGAGCTGCAAAGGGTAAGTAAGTGCCTATACTAACCCTAAAGCTAAAGGAAGACACACACACGCACACGCACATGCTCATGTACACAGACACATATACAAACATACACACATGCACACACATATATGTGCACACATGCATGCACACACTTGTGCACACATATGCACAGGCACACACATACATGCAAGGATACACACACACATACACAAAACAAGACAAAACTGAATGTAACCAGGCAAGCTTTGGGAGACTAGTTAAAGCCCAGAAGATAAACAGCCAGGGCTCTCAGCAGCCAGAGAGTAGCCATGTCACAGTCTCTTTATACATTTGGCCATGAGGCTGGCTGCTAAGGCCCCTGCCTGGATGCATTGAGGTTCTGAAGCTCTGGGAAGTGAGGGCTAAGACTGGAAAGAAGTGAGTTTAATTAGGACCGTCATTGCAATGACTGAACAAACCCTGAATCAAACTGGCAAGAAGAAAAATGATTTCTTTAGTTCTCAAAACTAAAATGTTCGGGAGTAGATGTGTTCTGGCTCAGTGAGATAAAGGCTAAACTGACGTCAGCCAAGACTCTGCCCCATCCCCTGTCTTCACTTCCCTTCTTCTGACAGGATCACTGAGGCCACAGGCAAATGTACCACACATGGTGGTTTATGCAGAACTAGGGATCAAGCCCAGGTCTCCGGGCAAGCTGGGCCAGCAGTCTACCAAGCGAGCTATACCTTCAGCGCAGGAAAACACTTTTCCCAAAAGTTTCAACATTGTGTTGAGAGTCTCAGGAGCCCGGCTCAGGTCAAGTGCTTATTTTTGAATTATCCTTGAGATCTCTGTGGTCAGATTGGGCCGGTCCCTTCCAGATCACGTGTGACACTAGTCAGTTTTCCGTACCTCTACAAAGCACCTGAGGTGATCACCTAATAAGGAAGAAAGATTCATTCTGGCTCCATTTTGGAGGTTCCATTCCAAGATTAGCAGCTGGGAGTGAGGCGCCAGAGGACAAGAAGCTGGCGGGCAGGTAGCGCAGTGGTACATAACCATCAGTTAGCGCACAGAGGGAGCTGAACAGACTGGGACTCCACAATACTCTTCAGTGGCATCCGCCCTATCCAAGTGACCTAAGGGCTCCTAGCAGGCCCACCTCTCCAAGGTTCCACCTGGGATCCAAACCTACACACACATGGGCCTCAAGGGCACATGACATTCAAACATTAGAGAATGAGCTAGAAATGGGGGTGGACATCTCTTCCAAACTTGGAAGCAAAGTACCAAAGGAAGAAGGTTAGGGTTTAGGGTTAGGGGTCTAGGGTTAGGGTTAGGGTTAGGGAAGGTTGCTGAGTAAGTAGATGACAGACACCTATCACAATACTACAGAGAGACCTAGAAACCTACAAACTAACTAACTGTACACGACGAGAAACAGATCATGGAACTGTCACTGTGGAGCAACCATGAGTCCTTGGAAATTGTGCCACAGTGATAGAAGTTCTGAAGAGTCCTAGGGACCTTTTCTCCCATTGTTAAAGGCAAGGCCCGAAGGGAGACGTGTAAAAACTCTCTGAAAATTCTGTCAGTGAACACCAGGCAGCATCCAAGCATCCATTCCTGATTCCTGCATAAACTTTAAGAAGTACCAGTTGCCTAAAGTACTGTGATGACAGCAGGGCCTTGATGGACAGCTGGAAAAGCTTTTTTTTTCCTGGTGTTTTGAGACAGGGTCTTTCTCTGCAGTCCAGACTGTTCTGGAACTCATTCTGTAGACCAGGTTGGCCTCAAATTCACAGAAATCTTCCTGCCTCCTGAGTTTTGAGTTTGAGATTAAGACATGTACCATCATGCTTGGAAAATCCTTGGGAAGATCCTTTGGTACCAAAAAAAATTGTCTTGGTTGAATAAACTCTCACCTTTTTTATTCATTAAAATAAATGAACAGATGAATAAATAGCAAGCTAAAGAGTAATGCCACAGCTAGCAGCCAAATCTGTGATATTTTAAGAAATAAAGGATAATAGTAATGGGCTTTAACACAGAATAAAATACCAGTTTATTAATCTGTGCTGATTTCCAGTGCCCACACATCCGCACTTGAAAAAGTAACGACTCAGAAGGTTAAGGTGCCAGCTGCTCAAACCTGACCACCTGTGTTTGATCCCAGGATCCCATGTAAAAGTGACAGAAGAGATTCTGACTCATGAAAGATGCTCTCTGACCTCTAGATACGCATCATGGTGTGCAACTATTTAGATACTGTACATAGACACTGTGATGGCTATTCTTGGTTGTCAACTTGACTGCATCTGCAATGAACTAAAACCCAAAAAAAATCCCTTATAGGGATTTTAATCTGAAGTAGGAAGATCAATTTCTAATCCAGATCTTTGATGTAGGAAGACACACCTTTAATCCAGATCTTTTAAACTAGGAAAACCCACCTCTTATCTGGGCCACACCTTCTGCTGGAAGCCTATATAAGGATAAGGGAGAAGGAAGCTTTTGCTCTTTGCCTGCCTTCCCTTATCTTGCCGGCAAGTCTGTACCTTCACTGGCTTTAGAGACTACTTCTTTGGGATTCCAGCATATACAGAAGACCAGTCTCATGGACTGAACAGCTACTGGATTCTTGGACTTTTTGTTCATAGCCAGCCATAGTTGGATTAGCTGGACCACAGCCTGTAAGTCATTCTAATAAAGGCCTTTTCAATGTATATAGAGCGACTCATCCTATAAATTCTGTTACTCTAGATAATCCTGACTAATACAGACACATTAATGATTACAGAATGAAAAATGTTAAAGTAAATGTCTTTGCTAGTTTCCTGCTGTGCTATGACACCACAGCCAAAGCAACTTACTCCAAAGAGCTTTTGGAGGAAATGATATGCTATAATCTCAAAAAATAAAAGAAATAATTTTTAAAAAAGAAATAAAGCATATTATTTGGGGCTTAGAATTCCAGAGGGTTAGCATCTATGACCATTGTGGCAGGGAGTATGGCTGTAGGCCAGCGAGTGTGGCATTGGAGCAGTAGCTGAGGGCTCACATCTTGATATATAATCACAAGACAGAGAGAGCCAACTGGGAATGGCATGGGCTTTTGAAGCCTCTAATCCCACAAGGCCACACCTCCTAATCCTTCACAAAACCTTTCACAAACTGGGGATGAAGGATTCAAATATCTGAGCCTATGGGGGCCATTCTTATTCAAACTGCCACATTCCACTCCTTGATGCCCGTGGGCTTCCGGCTAAAGCACAGTGCAAAATGCATTTAATCCAACTTCTGAAATCCAAAGTCTCTTCAGACACCCAAGGCAGTGTCTTAATGGAACCCCCTGTAAAAGGCACGTTACATACTTCCAACATGCGGTGTTACGGGATGGGCGTTACCATTCCAGAAGGGAGGAATGCAAGTATAAAGAGGAAATACTGGACAGAAACAAGATAAAAACCCAACAAGGAAAACTCCAAATCTTATTGCTCCGTGTCACATTTGTTGGCTGTAACACATTTCTCTCTCTTAAGCTGGTTCTACTCCCTATATGCAACTTCCTGGACATCCCTGGCTCCCGCATCTCTAACATTCTGGGGTCCCCAACACTACTCAGGCTCCACCTTCACAGCTTCACTAAATGATCTCTCAGGGTCTCCATACAGGAAGACCTGCCACACACTGCCTGGCCTCAGCAGCTCTCTTTAATCATGGAGGAAAACTCCACAGCCCCTTTATCCCAAACAGGATACTCCTGTGTCCGATATGACTACAAAGCCAGAACCATGTGGCTAAAACGGCCTATCCACCCTTTTGGGATGGGACTTGGCCTCCTCCTTGAGTTATATTTGTCTAGGCCTTCCTTTGTTGAAGATTTTTAGGAGCTGAAAATTCCTTAGTCATTTCATTTGTTGCAGGTTAGAGGCTAAGCTGGGTGGGGTCTTGCCTTATTCCTTTCAAATCATTGCCTCTCCTTATTTCTTTTAACAAAAGCCTTGGCTCAAACATTTAATTTCCTAGTGATCATTTTGTATTTTTTTAACCTACTTGTTCTTTCACACTGTAGACCTGAGTAAGAGTTACTACTAATAACTACATGAAACAGTCATTATTAGGCTGTCTTGATTTTTTTAAATAATAGTTTTACATTCATTTATTTTGTGTTTGAGCACAGGCATGATGAATACGTATGCCACAGAAGCATACAGTTGGAGGGCAGAGAACAACGTTTTTAAAAAATATGTTAGTTGTTGAAAATAGGTTTTTTCTGCTGGGCATTGTGATGCATTCCTCTAATTCCAGCACTCAGGAGGCAGAGGCAGGTGGAGCTCTGAGATCAAGGCCAGCTTCCAAGTTTCAAGAGCAAGTTCCAGGACAACCAGAGCTACACAGAAAACCCATCTTGAAGAATACCAAGCCCCCCCCACAAAAAATATATCCTGATCAGTTTCTCCTCCCCCAATTCTTCCCAGACCCTCCCCAACTCCCTACTGTTCCAACCCATGCCCTCCTTCTCTCTCTAGAAAGCAAACAGGCAAAAAAAGGACCAGAATTTGAAAAGGAAAAAAAAACAATGAAACACACAAATACACCCAAAAACCAATACCATAAAAACAGAAACTGTAATATACTAGCAAAAGCCCTATAAGACAAAAAAATGCCCAAAGCAATATGAGACAAAGCCTATCAATACCATTGAGTTCATTTTCTGTTGGTCATCTACCGCTGGCCATGAGGCCTACCCTTAAAGTGTGGTTTGTATACCCAGCAAAACTGCATTGGAGAAAACTAATATTTTCTTTCAAACATATATCAATTGGAGACATCTGGCTTGACCTTATGTAGGCCTAGGCAACTTCAACCAAGGAAATTAATATAATGGTTTTTAATTTAACTTCAGATAAAGGCAGGGCAAAGGCAGAAAGCAGCCATAATCTTTGCAAAATATCACAAGAGTGGTCTCGAGCCCAGTTGGTAATATTGTTCCACTCTGAAGCTTTTTGAGCTGGCCCTCCACTGTCTCTACTGCTCCCAACATTGCTGTCTTCCAAGCTCTACTAGGATGGCCCACGAAGCCTTGACTATAGAAATAACTACTTTCCTGGTCCAAAGTCACAAAGTCTTCCATATTATTCCAAAGAGCAGCATGGGCCAGGCCTGTCACAGCCATGTCCCAGTCCCTGGTACCAACTTCTGTCTTAGGAACTTTTCTATTGCTGTAGTAACAAGTTACCATGATGGGCATGGTAGCACATGATTTCATTCTCAACTCTTAGGAAGCAGAGAAGGTGTATCTCTGAGTTCGAGGCCAATCTGGTCTACAGAGCAAGTTCCAGGATAGCCAGGGTTACACAGAGAAACCCTGTCTCAAAAAGCTAAAATAAAATAAAAAAGAAAGAAAAGTTGTAGTGATTTGAAAGAAAATGGTCCCCATAGGCCCATAGGGATTGGCATTATTAGGAAGTGTGACCTTGTTGGGGGAGGTGTGTCACTAGGGAGTGGGCTGCGAGGTCTCAGAAGCTCAAGCCTGACCAGTGTGTCACTGCCATTTCCTGCTGCTATGGATCTGGATGTAGAACTAGAACTGTATATAGAACTCTCAGCTACCTCTCCAGCACCATGTCTGCTTCATGCTGCCATGCTTCCCACCATGACAGTGATGATGGACTAAACCTCTGAACTGTAAGCCAGCCCCAATTAAATGTTTTCCGGTATAAGAGTTGCCATGGTCATGTGTTGGAGGAAAGGTGCTTATTGGTTCCTGGCCACCTGGCTAGCTTACACCTGAAATAATCACACAGAAACTACTAATTAAATCACTGCTTGACCCATTAACTCTAGCTTCTTATTGGCTAACTCTCACATATTAATTTAACCCATCTCCATTAATCTATATATCACCATGTGGCTGTGGCTTATGGGGTAAAATTCCTACCATCTGTCTTTGGTGGCTCCATGGCTTCTCTCTGACCCCGCCCTTTTTCCTCCCAGCATTCAGTTTAGTTTTCCCCACCTAACTCTGTTCTTCCCTGCCATAGGCTCAAAGCAGTTCCTTATTCATTAATGGTAATCACAGCACACAGAGGGGACTCCCACATCAGTCATGATATCTCTTCACAGCAATAAAACCCTAAATAAGACAGTTGTCAGAACCAAGGAAACTTATAAAAGAAAGCATTTATTTTGGGCTTACAATTTCAGAGAGCTTACAATTCATGGCCATTACAGTAGGGAGTGTAGCAACAGGAAGGTATGATGCTGGAACCCTCACTGAGAATATCCCCATCCACAGACTAGAGGCAGAAAAAGCCACCTGGGCCTACATGGGTTTTTGAAAATTCAAAGCCCATCTCTAGTGACATACCCCCCCAAACAAGGCCACACCTCCTAATCCTTCTCAAATAGTCCACCAACTGGGAACCAAGTATTCAGATATATGACCCTGTGGGGACCATTCTCTTTCAAACTACCACAGTAAGGGAAATGTTCTTCATTATGGCAACATGTCAACTGGGAAGCAAACAATGAAGTTAGAAAACAATTGGTATTAAAGTGGGTGTGTATAAATTCAAGAGTTCTAAACACAGCAGGTATTTTATGACTATCTGGAAAAGGTGTTCAAAGGCTCCCAACCTAAAAAAGCATAAGATATGCTCACAGGATTTATCCTTGTTTGATCAGTACATACTGGATAAGTGAACTATCTTGCCTACTTCAAAAATATGTATAATTATTGCATGTTAATAAAAATTAAAATACTAAGCAGGGGATAGTGGTGATACATGCCTTTAATTCCAGCACTCATTGGACAGAGGCAGACAGATCTCTGCGTATTTGAAACCAGGCTTGTCTACATAGTGAAGCCATCAAAAAAAATTTTTAATGAAAAATCATTTAAGGAGATAGAAATGAAAAATATGCCGGGTGGTGGTGGTGCACACCTTTTATCCCAGAACTCAGGAGGCAGAGGCAGGCAAATCTCTGTGAGTTCGAGGCCAGCCTGATCTACAGAGAGGTCCAGGATAGCCAAGGCTATTACACAGAGAAAAATCTGTCTTGAAAAACCAAAAAAATGAATGAAAAATATGATTTAATCACTATACTATATATTATAGCTATATATTATACAGTATGCATGATATTCCATACAATATACAATTAAAATTATATAAACATAATAGATATTTATTTCCACTATGCCCTGCCTCTGCCTAAGTGCTGATATTAATATTAAAAGCATGTACCAACATGCTCAGCAAGTAATAATTTTAAATATCTATTTTGCAAAGTTTTGATGAACAAGAGAAATATTCATGAATATAATCTGAACCTGATCATCATAAAACATTTTTAAAAACCAAACTAAGGATACTTCTCCTAATAGTCAGCCCAAACTACTTTAAAATGTCAAGATCTAATTTGAGCTACTTTATGAAACAAAATAGAGTTAGGGGCACATAAAACACAGAGGAGAGCTAGGAAGCAGTCAGTCTAAAGCAGAGTAAAGAGAGCTGGAGTGTGGTTCAGCAGCAGAGGGCTTGTCAAGGACGCTCAAGGCCCTGAGTTCTATCATCAGCTCTGCAAAAATTAAAAGTTATGACAGAAGAGAGACAATGAAGATTATATGTAGTGTGTGATCCTGCAGTGCATTCTGAACAAGGGAAAAAAATTAGTTACCAAGGACATTGTTGAAAATGAAGGCTAGAATAAAAATGAGGGTGACATGTGCAATAACAGAAGCCTGGCAAGGGCCTAAGGTTCATGGGAGCCAAGTTTCAGCTCAGAAGCAAACTCCATAGCCTAAGGCTGTGGCATCCTGCCCTCCAAAGCTGTGGAGCCCAGGACCTTCATTTCCTGCCTCTCTCTCTGAGATCTGATGCCGTCATTGCGAAGGTCTTCTGGTCTGGCCTGTCAGCAGCCCCTTGTACCTACTTCTGTCTACTCTTCTATTGCTGTGAAGAGACACCATGACCAAGGCAACTTATAAAAGAAAGCATTTAATTGGAAGCTTGGCTACAGTTTCAGAGGGTTAGCCCATTACCATGGTGGGGAGCATGGCAGCATACAAGTCGATATGGTACTGGAGAAGTAGCAGAGAGTTCGCTATTCAGATCCACAGGCAGGAGAGAGAGAGGAGAGAGAGAGAGGAGAGAGAGAGAGAGAGAGAGAGAGAGA
>LOJH01020567.1:6203-20692 GCA_001685095.1 Ellobius talpinus
GGGGGGATGTTCATCAAAAAGACCCCAGAGATATATACTTAAAAACAAGAGTGTAAAGTATCAGCATAAGAGTGAAAAATCTATCAGTGATAATAAATCCTAATTAAATAAATATCAAGCTGCCTATTCTGGAGTATTTTACTATGAAAAATAATATTTTGTAAAAGACAGAGTTCATGGTAGAGCAAAATATATATCAGAACCTGTCTCAAAGAACAAAAACATGTACCACAGTATCTGTGGTCTAGAAATACTAGGATACAATCATAACGTTATTAAAAGTAAAAAACAAAATCATACGCTTTATTAGCAAATGAATATTTTACTCAACCTAATAATATTTTGTCTGTTTTATTTCTGTTCTGAAGGTATCATTGGGATACTCACAAGTCAAAAACAAGCCCTGTTTTTGTTTGAAAGTCACACTGTCACAGTTACTCGAAGAAGTCTCTCTCTTTTATAAATAAAAAATATGATATATGTGTTTATGCTAGTGATATTCATTAGTATATGGCATGAAGCATCCTCTATATTTTTTACTAATTCTAGGTTGTGAAGAAACCTAACTACCACTCTTATTAACTATGGTAGTTACTAAACCCATACTCTGGTATTATCATATTTCATTTAAAAAAGTTTCCTATTCAAATCAGTTAGTAAGAAACAGCTAACCATGCTCCTACAATCCTTCCTAAAGATAACATCAAAAAATAAAATGACTAGTTTTCCTCTTTGTCAATGCAATACCAGAGAAAGAAATGCAAGCATTGATGGTTTTAAAATACTAAGAACATTCATTGAAGTGGTCAAGTCAGTATTGAGAGGAACAAAGCCAACTGTATTATGGTCTTGCAAACTTTTATCAGGTTATGGATATTCTCCACCATAAATATACTGATCAAAATTATAAAAAGACAGAGAGGGAAAAATCACTATATAAGAATCCCACATGTAACATAATTGATCAATAGTTGCCTATTATTGACAGTTAATATTATGGTTACTAATATGCATAACCAACTCTATTTGTCAGATGACTTGTCAAGAAAGAGACTTAATACCAAAATTCCAGGAGTGAGAGCTAGTGTTAGATGACAGCCCTTGACATTCTCTTCCTCCTCCAGAACTTGCATGCCTCTCCAAGAACAGAACCCTCAAACTCTGCATCTTTTCTAAATAATTTAGGACATCCTGTTCTGGGTAAAAATTATCTCTAGAGTAAGAGTTCAATACATGCTTCATCACTCAAAATCCAGTGGTTGGTAAATCGCTATTGTGATTTTTGAGGTCACTTGACAGCTGTGGAGACCTTAGCCAGTTGTAGTTTATAGGCTCCTTTATATACATCACCTCAACACCAAAAGTCTCAAATCCACTACCCTGACTCTGTGTTGAAGTGATTTAACAAAGAAAATGTTGAGACGTAACTCATGCTGACACATACGGGTAATTATGGCTCACAGAAGGCTGGGGCAGAAAGATTCTGAGGACAGCCTGGGCTAGAGAGTAAGTACAGCCTTGTCAAAAACAAAAGCAAGCAAACAAAAAGCTTTGTTTTTCAAGGCTAAATCAAAATACCATATCATGGGGGAAATGTTCAGTGCTTCCCCTTTCCAGAGGGCCCTGGGAAAAGAAAGTACAATATTTATTATGTTGTAAGTTCTGTAAAAGAATTCGAGAACATTCTCAGATGAGACCATTTTGCTTGTAAAACAAGTTAGCATACTTAGTGAGGTTGTAATTGCCTCAGGAAACTGCTTGTACGTGAAGGAGAACAATCAAATAGTTAAAGAATTGCAATCTGACTCAGAGTTAGAATCTGGGTTTTTCCACAATATTCATATCCACTGCCTAATCTCTCCACAGAGCATGCACACTTTTCCGGCATAAACCAACCCAGTTTATTCACACTCCCCAAAGTCATCCTATTCTTCAGACTATAAGTTTACCTCAGTCCTGGGGGCTGAGCAAACATGGTCTAAGAAAATGTAGGAAATTCCTTGCTTTTAGGTTTGGGTAGATGAGAATATATCAGAATTCTAGCCAATAATCATGAAAAGTGAATCTGTTGAGCTACATCTAGCTCAACATTTCTCTCACTTATGGGGGAGTAACCACAGGAGTACTTCCTTTCCTAGTCTCTAGACACTGCTATTGTTTGGCCCATCTGTACCATGAGCCAATAAAGAAAGAACGAGAACAAAAGCCAGAATGTATACCAAAGGATGGACTAAGTAAACCTGAAGCAACAGTATTTGGCCATGAACTGATAAATGATTTATTCTTGGAATTAGAAATCAAAACTATAAAGACACAAGAAAGTACATAAAAACATATCAGAGATCCTCAAGTCATGAATGGATGCCAGTCCAAGGAAGTGGAATAACTCCTCCACTTTGGCACCATACAGTGATAGATATCTACCAGTGCAATGGAAATGACCACATAATGATGACCTATCATCTGATGCCAAGAGTGTGCACCAAAGACTCACAGGTAAAGAACCCTGACTCTCCCTGATATAGCAGGCTTTCTTTTGGGCTACCAACCAGCTCTAAAATTGTTGGGAGCCGTGCAACCTAGTCTTGGATCAGCATATGACTACCTGTCCAACAGGTTTCCTCAGGGCAAAACACCCACTGAAATGGATTCTCCCTTGGCAAGGGCCAGTAGATCAAAGGACAACACAGGAATTTGCAAAATTCTGGCAACTTGCAGGTCTTCTTCTCTCTCATTACGTTGTTGATTTTTTGGGCAGTTTTTAGTTTTACTTTCTCAGTCACACACACAACAGCTGTGATTTTTTCTGGAAATTTTGTGCTTTCTCAAATACTTTACTAAGACTCAGCAGGGGACTAATGCATCTCAAATCTCTTTTCTGGAATTACTATCCACAACTCCTAATCCTGGGAAGTTTTCTGACTCAATAGAGACAATTAGGTACATAAAAGAAAAACAACACTTGGAACATTAACCATGTATCACAGTTCTGGAAAGGAGAATAGGGGGAAAAAAAGGCCTCATGAATACACATAGTGCCAACTGTTGAGAGTAAATTCCCTGGACACCAAGCAGATAGAATCAATTATAGTCTCTAGTCTAATCCAATGGGAAGAATGCGATGTAAAATATGGGATAGATAGACCCATCTTTGCCATACACAGGAGCTTACATTGGAGAAAGAAGTATGGTATAGTGGGATGGGAAAAGAGTGCCTAATCAAAGTCTGTATTTTACAGAGAGATTGAAACATGGGACCTCCTTGTAGAAAAGTGAACTGTATAAAAGCATGTCTTGCAGACATTAAAGAATTGCTTGGGTTTGATTATGGTTGTCCTTCAGCACTGTATCCATTTCTATTACTTTTTAACTTTGTATCCACAAGTATCTGCCAGTTGCCATAAGTGCTGTGAGAGCCGGATGTTTGGCTGGATAATGAGTTAAGTTTGCAAAAAGGCAGAATCTATGTCTAGAATAAGGCTAGGTCGTGGGTAGAAAAGCATATTTGAGGAAACATAAAGGGTAGCAATGGGGTCTCTTATAGTGATTACTATGTATTTCTTAAAATATGATATATTTCTTGAAAGTCGAAAATAGGCGCCAATAATAAAGCTGTTCAGGTAAGCCTGGTAGAAGAAGCTCAGCTAAAGTATAAAGAGAGTTCAAGCTATGGGAGCCACTTGAGTACAGACCACCTGGTGGTCAGAATTTTTCCTTGCTCTATCACCCCTTACCCATGTCAGGACCTGAACCTGAGCAGAGGCTGATCCCAAGATACAAATAAGGGCATGGGAGACTGACTATTAGTTATGAATGCTCAGTCTTCCCTATGCTTGCCACACTAGCTCATATAACTTATTTTAACTTGTTTCTCTTCATCTATATTTACCTCAGGGTTTTTGCCTTTCTTTCATTCTGTGTGTTCTACTGTGTGTCTGGCTGGCTGGCTCCAGGCCTCTCCCTCTCTTTTCCTTCCCTCTCTCCCCTCCTGTCTCCTCTCCTCTTCTCTCCTCTCCTCTCCTCCCCTCCCCTCCCTCTCTCCCTTCCTCTCCTCTCGTCTCCTCTCCTCCCCTTTCCTATCATCTCTTGTCTTCTCTTCTCTTTTCCTGAGCCTAGATTTCCCCTTCTACTTATTCTTTCTGCCCACTAGCCCTGCCTATCGCTCTACTGCCTAGTTATTTGTCATTCAACTTTTTATTAGACCAATCAGGTGTCTTAGGCAGGCAAGTTAAAACAGCAACACCTATTTACATAATTAAGCAAATGCAGCATAAACAAATATTACACACCTTAACATAGTTAAAGTAATATTCCACAATACACTGGGGCTCCAGCTCATCTCACACCCTGCTGCTAACAGAGTCTACACAGCTGGACTTCCATGTGTCCATTCACAATCTTTGTCTATATCTGATCATGCTGTTCTTGCTCTGGACACAGTTCTGTCATTTTGTTTGAACAGCTAACTGTGTCCACCTTCAACCTTGACTGTCCCATGGGCTGATCTTTATAGCAAGTGCTTCTTCCTGCAACTAGTTTATTCACGATCTTATCAACACAGCAACAACTCTACATCATCTCTACCAGCCTACTCCTGGAACATCTTCAACTCAGCTGTAGTCTCTTCCACTCGTATTGATTTTGTAACAAGACATATGCAGATAGATGAACAGATGGATAAATCGATGGGTTGATTTATGAAGGATTACTGGGTGATGTGTAATGTGTGATAAGAGAGTTAATATTAGTCATTAAGATCAAAATAATTTAATATGCATATTGACATCAACTTGAGCACCAAGATTAACTGGGACATTGCTACAACACAAACAACCCACCTTGTTCATTTACCTTTATTCACTAAATTCTGACATCATGAAAACACAGAAACTTGTTCCTCTGTTTCTAGCACAGCATGCTCATGACCATATTAACTAGCAAGGCTATCTGAACTGAATTTGCTGTAACTTACAAAAGAATTAAAAATTATTTGAGTTTTACAAAAAGCATTTAGACTTCATTTAGTTCAATTTTGTCTTTACATAGTAAAATGCCATGTGATTGCTTTAATAACCCACCCACAGTGTGAATATTACAAAAATCTATTCAAATCAGTTTAAATTCAATGTATTTATCTCTCTTGTATCATATTTACACATCTTTATTATTCTACATACGGTATGAATGCATCATATATTCACTTCCTATGCATTAACTCCATAATCTGTGCAGACTTTCTACCCTTAAATAGTAAAGTATTCAAAAATATTTACCTGATAATTTAATTTTCTGAGATTAAAAAGAACATAAGACTATCTCATGCTTTCAAAGACATAAAAATTGGAAATTTATGATTTTCCTTATTGCTTGTTCAGTTGTATAAAGTTTGGTCAACACTGAAGATGAGTGACTTGACAGACCTTTCCAAGTGTTAGATTCATACACCAATTAGGCAGGAAAGTCCCCCTCAAGGGCTTACAACATAAGAGTGGCAACAGTTTCATTGCGTGAACATAGCAAATATCAAGACAAGTTGTTTCTCCTTTTGTGGTTCCCCTCCTCTCATACCCACACCCTCTGCTGTCCACAGCACCAGCAGGGTCTCTTATTGGACTTTGTTTCCTGTTCACATCTTCACTCTCACCATCATACTCCTTCCAGTTCACAGGAGTCACTGAGGGGATCACCCCTTTTCTCTTGCAAACCATGCACAGACTTCAGAAATATTCACACAGTTGCAGCGTTGATCATGCAATTCTCTTATCCATAGTCTTCTGCCAGTTCTTCTATGGAGGACAAAATCCAAACTCTTTCACTTGTAAATCCTCCTACAATTCCCCTGAGATACTTCACATATACTGTGGTATATACTTTAGTATGCTTGCAGTGTTGTCCTTGGACCTGGCCTGGGGAGGACACCGATTACAGATTTAAGCTGAATCAATATATGAATTTTAATCTGTAAAAATTAATTTCCTTCTGGAATACTCTGTCCAAGAAGCTTTACTTCATCACTTCTGTCATGCCAGCCTGTGAAGCACATCCTAGTTTATGTGACAGCTCTTTTGTGCATCTTGTCTCCGTAAGTGTGAGCTTATATCCTTCAAGACCATCTCAGTAGGAACAATACCTCACATTATACAGGAATAAAGTTCATTTTGAGCAGAGCTTAGTGTGCACAGGGGAACTTCTTTCTTTGCTCAGCATGCATGTTTACTAAGCAGGAGATACTTAGAAAACACCATAGAAAGACTAGAATGAGCAAAGCAATGCAACAATGTAAGATCAGTTTCATTCATCTTCTTACCAGGGAGGCATCAAATTATATACTCCTGAGAGTGACCACCTTCTGTAAGTAGAAAAGTTGCAAGTGCAAAGAGACACAAAAGCTTCTATATGACACTGGAAAGGCAATGATGTGTAAGCAGAAGTGGCAGATCATGGGGCAAAAGTAAACAGAAAAGAGTAGACTTGGTACCTAGAATGAGAACTGAAACTCATGAGTCATTTCCTTTTTTTTAGGACTAAGCATCTCTGTGCACCCCAGGCTTGCCTTGAATTTGTGCTCTTCCTCTCTCCATCTCCTGAATGCTGGTATTACAACGTGTACACCAGGGTTGGCAGGAATATGTTGTTGAAATCAGCGTACATTCTCTCTAAGGATTTGAAACGTTTGCGTTTTTTTCTCTAAGAAAAAAAAAACTACTATCCATGCTAATATTACAAAACTAAACAGACTCTTTAACTATAATAAGTGTTACTCCACAATTAAAAATAAAAGATTTCTTTGGGACTTAATGCACAAAATCATACCTTTCTGTTCGTTCAAATCACATATTAGTACCACAACATAAAACCACATGAGACAGGGCTTCTCAATGACTTCACGTCCACAGTGTCTAGGACAAAGCGGCTGCCTGCTGCTAAGCTCCCCGTGTAAATTTATGAATTCACTTTAATAGTCGTTTGAATTGTCACAGTATGATTTATGGACTGAAGCACATTCTGCTTTGCTATTTCCGAAGGAAATCTCCTCATGAATATAAAATTGGGAATTGAAAAGATAGTTTTAAATCAAATGACTTAAACTATAATACCTGGATGTAAGATGAGCATTAAAACTACCTTAATTTTAGAGAATGGGGAAAAAAGAAAAACTTGAATTCAAATAATGTGTTTATGTGCTGCACACAGATTCACAGCTATGACTTAGATTCTTTTATTTAGGAAAAACATTGTTAACATTATAAAATTACAATTCCTGGTGCTTTCAGATAAGCTATCTTATTAACTAGTGTAGAAGTCAAAATAGATTGAAGGTCTGGCTTTTTTTCTTGAAAGTCATGTGTCACACCTGTAAACTACAAGCAAAGTTGAAAGCGTACTTGCCCTGCAGAATACAGTAACTCTCAAAATATAGAGAATCAGTTTCAAATATTTCATTACTAAGTTGAGTTCTGCAAATAGTTTGAAGTCGTATCATGAGGGAGAATGACATAAGAAGGAGATGCAAGATAAACTCCAGCCATGATACAGCACCAAGACCCTGAGGCAGACACTGGCCTGTGAGACAAGGGATGGTTTCTGTGGAGAAGGGTAGAGATTGCATTTCAATAAGTATATGGAAAGAAAAGTTAATGAGTGAACATCACTGAATGCTGAAGGAATGGTTTAGTTGTAACACAATAAATATCAGTTATAAACGGGCTTTATAACATGAGTAGTTCATGGTAAAATCTTCTCTCAGAAATGCATACAGGAAATAAGGCTTGGGTTAGGCAGTGAAGATCAGTAGGGCTGGAGTGCAGAAGGCAGGCTTGGAATGAAGGGGACGTTAGGCAAGTGCTGCAATAGCATATATAAGAAGCAATGATAAGAACCAACCAAAAAAAGGTTATGCTAAGACCTGAACAAGCTGTCAAAGTAACAAATACTGCTCTAATATTTTGAAAAGGAAAGATCTAGAGTTATATCCATACAGGGTGGTGTGGTGATAGATCAACAGAAAATATGTTCTTATTTTATATTATTTATATCATAAATGGATAACAAAAGTTGGTTATAGCAGTTATGTTAATTATATCAAGTAGATAATATATAACAATTATTTAATATATATATCCTATACACATACAGTTATATGTGCATATATGCATTCATAAATATAATTTAAGTTACATAAATAACTAAATTCAAACCATGACCAGGCTTTTTTATTGTTTGCTTGTTTGCTTACATTTATTTATTTAGGCTCTCTGTATGTATTTGCTTAGGTGCACGTGTGCCATGTTACATGTATAGAGATCAAAGGACAACTTTTGGTTGGTTCTCTCCTCTATGCTTATTCTGGGGCTCATGTTCAGGTCATCAAGGTTATTGAAAATCACTTTTACCTGCGAGTCGTCTTGCCAGCCTTTGACCAAGTCTCAGTATATTATTAAATGTATAAAATTTACTTAGGGAATTTTTAAATAAAAGATAAAAAAAGCAATGTGAAATGCATGTATAACTTTAAGGGAGCAGTCCTTCCTAGTCATACAGTACTTGGCAGTGAAGATGCTAGAAGCATCTTCTAAAACATGCTTTCTTTCATGATTGGAGAATAAGGAGCGATGGTCCAAAGTAGTGGCTGCCTTTAAATTGGAGCACCAAGGAAAATAATGTTTCTCCTGAAGTAGTTTATTTCTCATCCAATAAGACTGATGATGTTGGCTAACTTTATGACCCATCTCCAGGAACTGTTTAAAAACCCATGGAATTCATACTGGGCACCAGGGTTAATATATCCAACCAAATCTGGTCCATATACATCATGCTGTTTTCTATGTGTTTAATGCCACTGCATCTATTTAAAGAAATCACTGCCAATCTATGGAACAGGTGAAGCATATTAGTAGATCAGTCTGACTACCAAGTTCCTAATCAGATAATCGCACATGATCACAATTAAGACCCAGAACATCTCTGCAAGATATTTTTCATTATCACAAAGACACTGGTTAGAAAAATGAGTTCTATTACATTAGGGTACAAATACTTCAGAGATCAGAACAAGAGGCAAGCCTGGAAAGTTGTACTAGTAAGCACAATACCATCAAAAGTTAAATAGTCACTGAACAATAAACAAAACAACAAAGAGGAGACCCTGACCAAAACTTCAGAAACAAACTCTACAGAAGCTTCAGAAACTTAATTCCATGATCTTAAATAATAATATACCCCATATGGCCAGTAATATTTTACACTTTCATCTGTTTTTGTCATGTTATTCATTGTTATAATCTTTGATTTTTTCCTTGTATGTTACATTACATTTTACCATATTACAAATAAAAATCAATCAATAAATAATTACATGCAAATCTTTGTTTTGGTAGTTGTTCTGATTTCAGTATTCACTGTCCAGACTGTCAGATAAATAATACCCTAGAGGTAAAAGAAAAATATATATACATTTTCCCCAAGAAAAGAGAACCAACTTCAGAATTCCTAACTTCCTTCTGGAGCTGGATATTGTACTATTGGCTATGAGAATGCAGAGCTTTTATATTTTCTATGTCTTCAAACATCTTCACATTGCTTTACATTTCATTAATTTTGTTGTTTAAAGAACATTAAGTCATATTTGTGTTTGCTATAAGCATGTTTGGTAAGCATAATAATGAGATTCTTATTTTCTCCCTGTATCTTGAAACAACATGAGTATTTCCGTAGCGTCTGTGACTTTTTTTATGAAATAAAAAATGGAACAGGATTTTTCTCAATTCGTATGAAGATTAATAATACATATAACATAATTAGAATGATACTTGACCATACTAAACTCTTTGTAAATGGCCAGTCTTGTGACAAATACTAAATTCAGTTTTATCATTCATTTTCTTCATATAGTTTAACTTTTAAGGAGAAATGGGTGATTTAGCATATGAACTCATTTGTGGGGAGAGAGCCAAGGTAGAAAATGCTAAAAAAAAAACTCCATTTATAATTTGCCAATGTAATTACCACCTAGTATGTCAGTGGCTCAACTCATTAACGTCACTCCTTTCAGGTACCTGTGCAGCTTGCTGATCACCCTTTCTGATTCCTATGGGAATGAACATTATTTCCATTTTGATGAGGCTGAGATAGCAGATTGTCCCTTTATTAAGCACACATCTGGCCCTGATTGTTAAGAACTGGTTGTTTTCAATATGTGGACAACCTAGGAATATTTCCCCAGATAGTTAAACAAGGTTGAAATGTGTTAATCTCCTTTATCCCTGTTCACACAGTGATTTACAAGATGGGATAAGCGTGCTCTTGTAATGACAGGCTTTCATTAGGATTGTGTGTAAGTTCCCATGTTAGAAAACCAAAATCAAGCAGGCCTTTATTTGCCAGCTTTGCTGTTTATTTCACACTGAGTTTTGAATGTAAAATCCCTTTCTTAACAGATCCCGTGAAAGTGGGAAGCAGCTCAACTTGGAGTTCACAGAACTCACACGCTTAGGAAATTTTTTCTGGTTTTAAAGTCGTGCAAAATATCTGCAAAAGTGCTGAACTGAAAAAGAACAATTAGAGAGAGAGGTCATGCTGACTCTGAACAAGAAAGGGGTCAAGCGTGGCTGGTCTACTGCTTGCCATGGTCCTTGGAGATGCACTAAGCTTGACCTTTGTGTTCTGTTTCTGCTTCCTTCTGTTTGTCAAAAAAGATGAAGATGAATAGGACCAATCAAATTTCAGTTTAAAATTAAAGAGAAATATGTATTTGGTCTCCCTTTACTGCTCAACATCCTCTGCACTACACTCAAAACATTCTCCTGTAATTTCTTTCTGAAACCTAGGGCTTTCCTGTCTCTAACCTCTTGATCTGCAACTCTCAAGCCATCTTCCCTTCCCAGTCAGGAAGACAAATTGAATACCATGGGTTCACTAATTGATTTACTTTAAATAAATTTTCTGCTTCCAAGCATGTGAAGGGATTTGATTCTTTCTTGAAATGACCCTACATCAAAGAGTCTGTTCAAAAGAGAATAGTTTGTTCTAGCTGTCCCTAGTTATTGGGGCATAAAGGACAGATGTCTAATCTGCTCCACACCCTGTTTCTGTCGAGCAGTTAAGGAAAACCCAATTTCATCCCAGTGTTCTATTTTGTTTTTGTCCTCTGCGGAACCAGAGTCTCTATTCATCAGCTTCAATCATGTATGTCCCACTTTTCTACACAAGTGTCCACTGGCTGATATCTTCTAATACCCAGACCTGGGAGAACTCAGGATGCACACTCACAATGAACAAACCTTTAGATTAGGGAGAAACAGGATTCAATACAATAAGAGAGCACACTTTAACCACAAAGAACCATAATCTTTGTTCATTGGTGCATAGACGCTTAACTTAAAAAGCTGGAAAGAGATAAAGAAGCCTGGAGAGGGTCTGACTAAGTCCTCTGCATTTATATTATGGATATATAGCTTTGTGTTCTTGTAGTCTCCTAACGGTAGGAGCAGGGTGTGTCTGACTCTTTCACCTGCTTATGCGACCTTTTTCCTCCTACTGTGTTGCCTCATCCAACCTTGATGTGATGGTATGTATCTGATTTCTTATGCCATGTTTGGTTGTTGTTACTGGGAGACCTGCTTTTTCTGTAGGAAGACTTGGGGTGTGGATCTGGGGGGAAAGAAAGGTGGGGTAGAGACTTGGGGAAGGGGAGGAAGTGGAAACTGCAGTCAGGATATAATATATGAGAGAAGAATAAAAATAGAAAAAAAGGAAAGCTGTAAAACATAATAGAATACTATTAGAAAAGTTACCAATATCAGTGATATTTTAGGCAACAAAAGTTAAGAAGGTAGTTTGCATGATGAGGTGATTGGGATTATATACTGAAATTCTTGGTACCATGCAAAGTAGAATCAACAACAGTTGTTTTAGTACTATAAATTAATTTCAAATATTTCATATAGATTAAATTCTTTACAGATTATTTAACATTTATTTTACTGAAAAAAAAGAATGAAGTACATATATGCATAAATACATATATATTTAGAGAGAGAGAGAGAGAGAGAGAGAGACTTCCCTGCTTAGATCTGTCTCCTGAATGCTGGGTCTAGTCAAACTGCTCCCTGATTTTCTGCAATTCCTAAAAAAATCCCTTGTTCTCTTCTTCCAGAGGCCCTTACATAAGGTGCAGCTTACCCTGAATTTTTAGTTTCTCATGCCATTTATTAATTCATATTTTTTATCCTTAATCTCAAAGTAAATTTGTTTGAAACCTTCTCCACACACTTTCTAGTTTGTTATACAAGACAACATAGTTCAATATCATATTCTCTAAGCACCTGATGATTTTCCACAGAGGAAAATCACTGTTCCTACCATGATGGTGTTTAAAACTATTGTGACAGGTAAAAAACTGTATCAATTATAACAATTTTCTGACTCATTAAATTCTTCTGAATTGGATTACAAAGGAACATAAAAGATGAGTTTTCTCACATTTTATTTTTATTCCAAATTATCTAATATCTCTTTTTGATAACATGGCTGATGTTAATATCCATTTGACTTTCAAAAAGAAGTTGAGGTGACAACTGTATTTTATTGTTATCAGTGGGTGAACCATGTCACTAGTTCACAATATTAGTGTTCATGTCTTTACTTAAACTGCAACTTAACTGGTAACTGATGGTTAAGATCCTTATAAACTAAGTGAACAAGTCCGTTTGGAGGGGAGAGGCAAAAGGAAAGGAACAAAATAGAGGCTAGCCTGGGCCACATTCTGAGTTCCAGCTAAACCTGTTTATAGAGACCAGAACCTAGTTTATAGAAAACAAAATAAGCAAGCAAGGAAAGAGAAAGGAAGGAAGGGAGGGAGGGAGGGAGGGAAGGAGGGAGGGAGGAAGGGAGCAAGGGAGGGAAGGAAGAAGAGAAGGAAAGGGAAATAAGTTGTTTTTATTTTTTTCATGTCCCACAAAATGTTCAGTCATGAGTTGTGAAAAACTAATAACTTTTATGGAATCTGTGCAGAGAAATTTTAAGTTATCAATCATAAAAGTCAGAGAAAGCATCAAATTTTAAATATATTAGTAAATGATAATAAATATTGCCGATACAAATAAATACAGACAATTTCAGACTCTAAACAAATAAAAGAATTAATTAAATAAACTCCTTAAAAATACCTTTTTACTTCATTTTCTAAAGAAATTTAGACAAACTTGGCATATAAATGACACAGGTAAAACATAAAGACACAAAAAAATGGTGAAGTAATGCATCAATTTTTAGAAAGATTCTTATAAACAAGAATATGAATGGAAATAGCTGCAAACAGATGCAAAGTATTTACTACTAACATCATAAAAAGAAAACCATAATCGCAGTTGGCACCAATAAATATGTATGTTATCATTCTCCTTTTTGCTTTGTTTCATCGGGAGAACAAAATTATATTTAGCATTCATTTGTATTCAGTACTTTTCATATTCTCTATAGAAATTGATTTTTTAGCATGTATTTATTGATTCTTAGTGGAGGTGAAAGATGGGAGTGTCAGAGAATAGCAAGAATCAATTCGATCCTTCTGCCATGTGGGTCCTAGAGACTGAACTCAAGCCATCAGGCTTAATATCGACAACTTCTTCCTACTAACCCATCTTGCTAATCCTCAAAGGTATGTTTTGCAGAAGCTGAGATATATTACTACTAGAAAAGGAGGGAAGTGATTCTAGTGCTATAGTTAATTTAATCAAAAGCATTTCCAACATCAGTCATCTAAACATGTTTTTGCACCCATCCTCAAGCCTAAGTTGAAGGTACAGGTTCAATGGAAGGTGTAATGCTTTCCAAATATTTCATATGCTATATAGGAAATGAGATTGCTGTTTTCTAACTGCCCCAGACCAACTAATTTTAGATTCCAGTTTGAGTATGTCATAAAGAAAACTGTATGTTTCTATAAAAAATAGTGATGGTTGAATTCTTGCTAACACTTTAAAACCAATAATATCAACATATTTTTCTCTGTGTTTCATGTATTGTGCTGAACATAAAATAAGTTTGTGGCCAGCAAGGTGGATCAGTGGGTTAAGTATCTGATACTCACTCTTGATGACTGGTTAACCAAAAAGGAAAGCTCTAGGTTCAGCTAGAGATCCTGCTTAATAAATAAAAGTGAAGAGTGGATGAGGAAAACACCTGGTGGATGATAATCTGCTTCAACACTAATGGGCACACAAGTGCACAGGCACTTGCACACCTACTTACACACATACATTCACCGCACATGCCATCGTGTACACAGGCATACATAAGCAAACATATGCAAAGGGAGAGTGGTAGTCATGGTTTTGTATCAATAACTACATCAGATTAGGTTGTTTTTTTTGCTTTCTTTTTGCTGTTTTTTCATGCATAGTTGATGGTGGTAGGAAAATAAGGATTTTCCTAGAATGTGTGTTTAGATAGATAGATGGATGGATGGATGGATGGATGGATGGATGGAT
>LOJH01020568.1:0-25395 GCA_001685095.1 Ellobius talpinus
AAGAAGAAGAAGAAGAAGAAGAAGAAGAAGAAGAAGAAGAAGAAGAAGGAAAACTACATGGGAACATCTACTTTGAAGTACCTTCATTCAAATGTTCACAACTAATAATAAAATGTGATAAGCATCATCATATTACTAAGATACCCTGCCTAAAAATTACTCAAATTATCCTTCTAGCAATTCAAAATGTAAGCTCACCCATAAAATATTTTCATGTCATTTTAAATTTTCAAACTTCCAATTTATTCATGTGAAAATTTGGTCAGCTAATATTTCTTAGGTCAATCAATCACAATTCTCATGAATGTCAGTCAAAATCAGTCACAGTCTAAAGTGTTGCATTATAATATTTTTACCTGAAAAGAAGCAGGTGGGAAAGTGAGAAGATGAGGAGACATGATCTTCAGTGTTGATACCGATGCCATTTTGATACCCTGTGCTATGAATGCTTCACCTCCACCCATCTACATCTGCTGTACTGTGATCCTTGCTGACTGCATCATCTGGGCTTCCTTGCTAAGTTGAAGTTAGATACACCAATTAGAGACAATGGAAAAAGAAGTTGAGCCATCTATTCCTCCTTCTAGCCAGCCTCATCCCCTATTTCTATGTCCTTCCACTGTGCCAATCTCAGCCAAGCAGGCATTGTTTCCTCATGGGCTTAGCTGTGGCTGGAGTAACACAACACTGCTCTTTCTATTGCCTTTTCCATCCTTTCTATGACAACAACGCCCCATCTTTCTGTGTCTGGGTGTCTCAGTGTTGCTGACCCTGCTCACACACTTTGAGAGAAATACTTCAGTAGAGTCCTTTGGTCTGAGGCATCAGAGATAAATTCATCCTCGTGACTGCTCCCACAGCCGTGGAAAGGAAATGTGGTCTTTATGCCATTCTTTTGGGTACCTTAAAAGGAGGTCATTGCCAAAATCATCATACAAATTAAAATGCCTAATCAATCTCCGAAAGTTAGTATTAAAGATGACAGGTAAGGTGTTTTTCCTTAAGATGCCTATTGTGGCTTTAAGCGCCACATCATACGCATAAATATGCAGAAGACAAAGGGAAACTTGAGATGGCATTGCTCACTTCATCCTACAGAGTAAGAGGGGGGATTTTTGCACAGTTCTCTACATTAAAGATAGTGTGTGTGTGTGTGTGTATACAATATCATTCATGCAAAACCTCCAAGAATCTAGGGATGGTTTGTGGGTTGCAAAGAGGAGCAAAACTCTGCAGTATTAAAAACCTCTTACATGTTTGTACTTTTATAGCTTCCAAAACACTTTTATATCCCTCATATTATTTGGATTAAGTATTGCCTAATTAGGAAATCAGACTGCAACAGTCTGAATGGAGAAGGCAAATTTAAGAAAATAAAGATAACACTGAATAATGTTATATTATAAAAAAGTAAATAACATTTGGAGAGTAGTCACACAGGGCATTCTCACCTAATGCAATTGTCCCAATTCTTGTAAAAAATTGACTATAAAGCAATTTTCTTTTAATCAAAACCTATTTTTCCATTACAAAGTTAAAGATGTATTCCCCACAGGAAATGTTTTAGGCCTAAGTCTAAATAAAAATCACATTTAACAATGCAACAAACCCCTCTAAACTCAATTATCTAAAGGAAAAGCTATGGTTTCCTGACAAAACAATAATTGTACTCGAAGTAATTCAGAAAATACAAATAAAGTCTCCACAGAACATTTCCTTAAGGCTCCATCCACATAGATACAAGATCACCTGGAGAGTCATAAATATAAGGCAGGAAGACAACTTTTTAGAAGTATATCCTTATTTAAGTTTAGTTGTGATTATAGGATACCATTTGTAGGACTTTTGGGAGTTAAAATTCAAAATTCTTTCCTACATGCTATATTTGGAATTTCATTCTGATTGATTTGTTCTTTTGGATTACATATTTCCTCCCCCCAGAATCTTCTTTCAAACTAGAAAAATCTTTCAAAAGGATAACATTTTACACTTTAGAAGCTATGTTCTCAAGCTGTAATCTTTGGGCTACCTACATCAGAATCATCAGGGATGTTCATTAAAAAATGCAAATCCTTACCCTCACCCTAAAGTTTCTGAATCAGCTTCCTGGGGAATTGGTCTACAATCAGAAACCTTCACAAGTTCCCAGGGGCCTGTTAATCTTTGAAAACTACTACTTGATATGGAAAATGTTGTCAAACTCTTTCCCTCTATTTCCCATAGATGAAAGATATTATCCTGACCCATGTATATGCTGAACTCTGGTTACCAACATGTTCCTTATCTTATAACTTCTCTGAAGACACAATTAGCATCCTCCAGGTTTACAGTTTGTAAAGAATACTTTATTCACTCTATTTTAATCTTTACCAAAGTCCTGGAAGGACTGACTCTTCACATCAATTCTATTTATGGAAAACAAAAACACAGATTTTCAAAGAAATCAGATATTTCTCAAAGTTACATAGAAATCATACTCAAACCAGAGTGAATAGTAACTCTCATGTTTTAAGTTTAGCTTGCATCATTTGAAAAGCTAAGTATCCCTTAATCCAGGAAGAAGGAAGCATGAGTGTGCTGTAGACAGAAAACTCAAATAATCAAAAGATGGGCAAACAGAACCAGATTAAGATAAAAAAATCTTATGTTGGACATTTACAGTTCTAAATAATTACCCTGGCTCTCCACAGTGGAGTTGTACCATAAGACCACAAAAACACTTGACTCTCGTCAAAGGCTAATGGAACAATGGCTGTGCTCAGCCATTTGATTTTGCACTGAGCACTTAGGAGCTCTTCTCAATCTAATGTGGAGTTTTATAGTTCCCTCACAGACAGAACATTGTGACACTGGGTATATTTGCACTCATGAAAACATAACCTTCACAGTCTAATTTGTATTTAGCCAAGTTCTAAACATGAACAAGCAGAGAGAATTCTACAGCATTCTCGCTTTGCCAATCACCCAACCTCAATGATTATTAGGATTACACCACTCTTGAAAGGGAAAAAAGGATAGTTTTATAAATCACTTCTTTAAATCATATAACAATATATAAATTCATAATTTCCCACTGAGAATAACAAAATGTTTCCTAACTAAAAGAATAGATATGTATATTAACAAATAAATGTATGCACACATTTTTAAGAGAATTAAATGTGTCTCTTGTGGGAATGCATACAAAATGCCTGCTTACAACTCAAAAATGTATGCGTTTTCACAATCTGTTTGATGACAGACACTAATGGTCAGAAAAAATAAAATTTAGTCCTTACAGTCTGTCCTGTCTTTAAGCAAAATGTGCACCATTTACTTAGGAGCTATGTAACAGATGCAGATTTTAAAGGAAGCGACCAGTTATAAAGCAGCAGGGGAAGCTGTGCAGATGTCCCTGCCTTTAATGTGTTACTATGCAGATCCAATTTATCTCACTGCAAGCAATCTAGGATTTCATGAAACAGCCCCAGATTATAGATCACCAACAACTTTTAAAAGGCCTTGTGTTGTAAAAAAAGAAAATACATTCCCAACCCTGGCCATTCAAGCACATAGAGTGTTTTCCTGTATATGTCAATATATAATAAAGGGGCAAGTTTTGGAGAGGCCTCCATGAAGGATGTAGCACACAGAGACACAGATGGCCAGCACTCAGGCCTCTGCACACATGATCATTCGTCAAATAAACCAGAGGCCCAGACATGCTTCACTGTGAGGATAAAACGTGTGCTTTCTGTATTCTTGGCTCTCTAGCCCTTCTTTAGATCCAGGAACTATCATATAGACGTTCTTGCTATATATCAAACACTCACCTAGTCTCTTACAAATGAACATTATTTCTGTCCACCTACATATTAGGCATTGTTAATTTCAGACATTAGGGCTTTGAAACCAGATTTGCCTGACATGACAGCCTTTGAAGACGTAGAACGTAGCTAAACAGGATTTGTACCGAATTCTTCTGATTTCAAAGTAATTTCTGAAATTCGTATAGCCTACAAGAGTTAGTGCAATTAGTACAGTCTGGCAATATGTATGCTCTGACTTAGTTCAGCAATTCTCTTTCTAGAAATTTCCCCCAGGGAGAGAACCGGAGAAATTATTCAGTGGTTAGGAGTATGTGGGAAAAAAAAGCTCAGTTTCCAGCACCCACATCCACCTTTAACTCCTGCTACCAAAAGTTCCAGCACCCACTGTGGCTTTGGATAGGACAGCAACACTTGAAAGACCTACTGGCACATTCTCAAGGCTATACCTACACAATGTGGCATTTCAAAAACTGAGATACAAGGAAAACAAAAATAAGCCCCACCCTACAGTCAACAGGTGAGGAGTGGGGTTTCATTTGTTTTCATTTTATCAAAAGTAGTTAGTCCAACAAGGGCACGTGCTTACTGAAATATCTCCTTTGTGCCAACTAGCCAATTGTCTCAGGTTGTGAAGTTGAGCTGCCAGCAATGGGGTAAAACGCAGTCACTACCGACAGCAATCAAAGATGAGAGCCATCTTGGGCCCCAGTGTTCTTGCTAGCCAGGGTTGTGTCTTGGTGTGTCGTTTTGCAGAAAGGGTTGTCTTGCTGAGCCACTTTCCTTTTGCTTGTGTGCTTCTTTGTGCAATAGAGATGAATGGCAGTACTGAGGATCCTGGAGTACCTAAAAACCCTGACTTTGCTTACATACCTGCTGTGCCGCCTGGTTGACGACACTGGCACTTACAGTATTGTGGAGAACATACTAGACCAAAAGTTAGGGGCTAATCATATCATGGACCTAATCATATCATGGACCCTAGAAATCTGAGGAAAGTCGCTTCTCTTAATAGTTCTCAGTTTTCTCAACAATGGTGAATGTTTCAGACAAATATTTGAGAACCATTTTATGATTCTAGGAGAAATAATAGTGTGATCATGTTACACCTCAGAGTGTAACCTTATTTGGAAATATTGTTGGTGCAAATGTAATTAGTTATGATACTGTCATATGAAAGTAGGGTGATTCTCCCAAAGCAATAGGTGGTCCCCTGAACCAATATTGTTGGTATAAATGTAATTAGTTATGGTCCCATCATATGAAAGTAGGGTGGTCCCCCAAAGCAAATGGTGTCCTTATAAAGAGAGGACATTTGAACACTGACACACATGTTAGGAGAACACCATGAAAAGATAAAGCCACCCACAAATGTTCAAGTGCCAGGCAATGACCAGATGCTAAGGGACAGGCACAGAATGGCTATATCTTTCTCCAACAGACCTCAGAACTAACCTTAAAACACCTCTATCTTGGACATCTACAGAGACAGCTGAACTAAATTCATGGAAATTCATGAACTCCAGACTGACAGCTGTGGAGCCTCGATGGGACTGAACTAGGCCCTCTGTATATGAGAGACAGTGGTGAACCTTGGACTATCTGAGGGGCCCGTGGCAGTGGAACCAGGATCTACCCCCGCTGCATGAGATAACTTGTTGGAGCCCATTCTCTATGGTGGGATGCCATGCTCAGCCTTTATGGAGGAGGGAGTGAGTTGGTCCTGCCCCAACTTAATGTGCCAGACTTTGTTGACCTCCCATGGGAGCCCTTCCAGTTGAGAAGAGTGGATGGGAGGTGGACTGGAGGGGAGGTAAGAGGGAGCAGGAGGAGGGGTGGGAAGGAGAACTATGGTTGAAATGTAAAATGAAACTTAAAAAAATAAATTTAGCAAAGAAAGAAAGAAAATCCCAGTACCTCTGGCCTCCACGGACACTTCTATTCATGTGTACACATGCATTCACAGGCACACACACATGCACACACACATGCATACATATTATAAGTGTAAGTAATTAAATATAAATTTTAACCCCTTCTGGAGAAAAATACAACAAAATTACAAAATTACAAAGCAATATACATACAGAGATACATTTCAGTACTTTTACAGTATAAAAAGTTGACACCAACCAAGTCTTTTGAAGCTTAATTAACACTGACATATTCACATACCGAAACAGTGCATACATTTTTAAAAGATGCAAGGTAAGAAATGTCTTGTTTAAAAATACTTTTTATAGGGCAGCCTAAAAAATGGGGAAAGATCTTCACCAACCCTGTATCTAGCAGAGGACTGATCTCCAAAATATATAAAGAACTCAAGAAACTAGACATCAAAAAATTAATCCAATTTTAAAATGTGGTACAAATCTAAACAGAGAATCATCAATAGAAGAATCTCAAATGGCTGAGAGACACTTAAAGATTTATTCTTAAAAATCCTTAGCCATCAAAACGACTCTGAGAGTCCATCTTAACACCTGTCAGGATGGCTAAGATCAAAAACACTAATGACAGCTTATGCTGGAGAGGATATAAAGCAAATGGAGCACACCCCCCACTGCTAGAGGGGGTACAAACATATACAACCACTTTGGAAATCAATATGGAGGTTTCCATATTGAAAATTGGAAATTAATCTACCTCAAGACCCAACCATGCTACTCTTGGTCATATACCCAAAGGATGCTCAGTCATTCAACAAGGACAATTATTCAAATGTGTTCATAGTAACATTATTCATAATAGTCAGAACCTGGAAACAACCTAGATGCCCCTCAGCCAAAGAATGTGTAAAGAAAAATAATTACAATATATTAATAATGTTTTATATAATGCTTCCTGGACTAACCTGAGAAATGTGCTCCAAATTATTCTTGTGCTGACATGAAGGGGCATTCACAATTTACTATATGTAGTACTTTATAGAGTAATTATTATAAATAAACATGTACTACTTTGATAACTACAGGACAAAAATTTGGTATTTGTAAATCAAAGCCACTAATGGAGGAGGGTAAAATACGGGAAAAGGCCCGACTTTCTGAAATCTTAAACTATTGTTTTGGCCGTTTAAGTCTCTGAAGCCATTTGGTCTTTCGGCAGGGAGTTGACCATGTTCCACATAATTTTGTTAGCTAACCCAATAGGTCTGACTGATGGCAAATGGGACAGGAGAATATCTAAAATGGCATTTTGTTTCTTTTCTCTAAATGAACAAAAGCCTAGTCTACAACCCGGCTGTGAGATAAGTAATTGGAAAAAGTATTGCCCCTTGGTTAAAGACATGACCTCCAACGGGCAATAATTCCTTTAGATTGAACATTTTGTTACAATTGTCCACAGAAACTTAAAGAGGTTATTTCCTTGATCTGCAGGGCATTCATTTTCTACTATAAGCTTCCCACAGTGTAATGTATATACCCTACATATAGAAGATTAATAGCATTCCTCTGGTGCTTTTCCCTTGAACTTCTAGATACAAGTGGTGTTCGTGGAAATGATTTTTTTTTCTGAATCACTTGTGAGCTCAAGCACTGAAGCATTCTTAAGCTGCTCTTCTTTCTGATTTCCACCACTCTTACATATTTTTATTTTTTAAATTGTCCTTGCCTACTATAATTTTTAAAATACAAAATATAAAATATTTCTCACCTATCAAACTGGTAAACTAGAAAAAAATAAACAAACTTTGGGTTCACTGGGTGTGTACTCATACACTGCTTGAGTGTGTAAATTAGCACATCTGGGAGATAACTTAAGAGACAGTTTGGCAAAGCTTATCAGAATGAAAACTTGAGTAGTTGTGACCCAGCTGTCTTGCAGAAGAGTTAAAAAACAGATGCTTTTAACTAGAAATCTAGAAATGACCAGTACTATCATTAATACAAAACGGAAAAAACTGGACTATTCAGACAGCAGAACATGAGTTCTGAGGTGCAGGTAGGACGAATTATTTCCCTTTAAAATTTGTGGGGGAGGCTGTAAAGTCAATGACTGCTGTGTTTAAGGTTGTGAGACAGAGAAACATATGATGTACACAGAGTAGAAGGCCGTGTGATAGAGTCAGAGAAAGGAATGATGCATCTACAAGCCAAGAATTTTCTCCATTCCAAGAAGCTAAGGAGAAAGGCATGAAAAAGACCTGACCTTGGAGTTTTTGGAAGAAACCATCCCTGTCAACACTTTGATTCCGTCCTGTTGGCTTCGTGGTCATAGAGAATAAATTCCTGATTGTGTGAGTCACTTAGTTTGTGGCAATTTGTGCCGGTAGCTCTGATAAACTAAAACAAGCATGACATTTGGGACTTGCTTTAAAGGACCCATTGATGGGGAAGTATGAGGAGGAGTCAGAAGTGGACTCAGAACATGATTAGGTAGCAGACAATGTTAATATGCCATGTATTACAGCACAGGTTGGATATTATGATAGGTGCTTTTGTAGATTTTGAAGCTTTCCATAATACAAACTTAAATGTTATAAAGAATTAGATTTAACAAACTGGAAAGATAGCTATGGTGTACTGTTCAGGTGAGCAGAACAGGTCATTAGACTTGCTATCCTGGGATTCGCTGTACAGAAAGGCTCCTGGGAGGATGTGTCATGCCTCGTCAATCTGAGTAGTGCAGCTGGCTTGGCTATATTACTTAATTTTTGCTATCAGCAAGAATTTTGTTTTGTAGAAGATTAATCAATGTCCAATAATTACCATATACTCTTCAGATTATACCATGATGAAAACTTTCCTTCTGCCCTCACTGTGCCTATGTCTGATATGAAAAGATGATGGGAGGTCAGGTTGATAACCGAATGCTGTAGTCTGAATGTGTTGCTAAGAGGTGCGTCCTAATGGGAGCCATTTATGCCATGAAGCTTTCACCTTTACAACTAGATTAATGAGAAATAGAAGGACTTAAGTCTGGAAGTTGAATTTCTCTTAATCTCTCTTGCAAGAAGCTAAGGAACATGGCCCTCCCCATCCACCATCCAGAGGCCAACACTTGAAGGCTGAACTTCCTGCCCTCCTGAGATATAAAAATGAAAGCTTTTTAAAGAAATTATCTAGTCTCAAGACATTTGTTGAAGTAGCAGAGAATAGATGAGCCCCACCTCCCTGTCACCATTAAGAATTTTAAATCAGACTTTCACATTAAACCCACGGTTCACCAAAAGTGAAGGCAATTCCTTGTGTGTATCTCACTCTCAGCACTTATTATAAAGTTTGATACTTGCTGAGACACAGCTGGACACTGACTTTACAGGCGAGACATTTGCCCAGCATCTGGCTATAAGAGGGACATCTCAGGGCCCTTAGTGTCACCCTGTGAATCAAGAGAGCCATCCTTCACCACAGTGCTGTGTAAGTTATGTTAACGGAAAGAATGAGAAACAGGTCCTGACCTTCAGCCTTCACTCACCCCTCCAGGCCAAGCCTGTGAACACTAGGAAAATCATCCAAAGAGGGTTTAGACTTTAGCATATAATGGAAAAGTAGAAAAAGAAGACAGCAAACTCATGACATTGCTTCTCCTGATCCCAGGCTGGCAACGACCATCTTTGAGCATGCTTTTTTCAGACTAGAAACCAGATGACTCTCCAGTAGGACTTTGTTTCTTGCATCGCTGGTTTAAAGATAAAATCTATCTTCCATTCCTAGATTCTTTTCTGAATCGAGTTCTGACAAAACGCCAATGGAGCAGCTCGTTGGCAAAACATTAAAGTCAAGTAAGAGAATTCTTGGGAGAGGAATAACAAAATCATCCAGGAGTTTGGGTGAAGAAGGACGCTTAAAAGAAATTCCACACTAGCTTAGAATTGAGAAATAGATGGTTATTTATTTAGGGGTAGACTCACAAATTCAAATCTTCTGCTTTAACGGAGATCAGGAAACCGAAATCCGCAACCAGAACAGAACCGCCAGAAAAGAGAGAGGAGACATGCTCTATGTCAGTTTATATAGTATAAGAGGCCACACCCCAGTGGGTGGGTAACCACTGGCAGTAAGACTTCATTTTGGGATATAAAAAAAAATCCCTTGCTATCAATTTGACACAGACTACAGTCTTCTGAAAAAGGGGATCCTCTACTGAATAATTGCCTCCACCAGATTGGCCTGTGAGCATATCTGCAGGCATTTTACTGGTTACTAATTAATGTAGGAGACTTCAGCCCATTGTAAGTAGTACCATCACTAGGTGGGTATTCCTGACCTATAGAAGAAAGCTAGCCCAGTGGTGGTGGTGGCACGCGCCCTTAATCCCAGCACTCCAGAGGGGAGGCAGAGGCAGACAGATCTATGTGAGTTCAAGGCCCACCTGGTCTATACAGTGAGTTCCAGAACAGCCGGGGCTACATGGAGAACCCATATCTCAAAAAAGCAAAAAGAAAGAAAACTAGATGAACGTAAGTTAGTAAGTTGCATTCCTCTATACTTTGAGTTCCTTCCCTGACTTCCCACAGTGATGGATTGTCATCTTGAAGTTTAAGCTGAAATTAACCCTCTCCCCTCCTAAACAGCTTTTGGAAGGAGTGGTATTTATCACATCAACAAAAATGAAACTAATAAAACTCCCCCTGGTTATACATTTTATTTAGTCTTTACTGACAATCTACTATCTGTCAGCTTGAAGATGATTGTTCAGCAATATAAATAGGGACTGGGGAGATGGCTGAGCAGTTAAGAGTACATTCTGCTCTTCCAGAAGACCAGAGCTCAGTTCCTAGCATCTCTATAAGGCATATCACAACCTTCATGGGAGCTGACACCTTATTCTGACCTCCATAGTTCACCTGCTTTCTCTCTCTCTCTCTCTCTCTAGCTCTCGCTCTCTCTCACACACATATAAATAAAAATAAATCTTTTTTTAAGAACAGTAAAAACTAAAACACAGTCTCTGCCCCTGACAAATCTCTGTCTACAAAAAGAGGCAGCAAATGATTCTAGAAATGGGGAATATACAAGATGTACAAGATCCTCCCAAGGTCTCCCTCTCCTTGGCTACAGCTCTACTAGTACAAGCACAGACTTGGAGATTGGAGTCCTCACAGCTCCAACCAGGAAAGCTGCAGCCAAGTGCATGGGCTTTGTTCTTTGCTATGTAGAAAACACTCTGGGACTACAGAAAGCAGAACCTGATATAGAAGCAACCATTGCTATCTTTCATTAAATAAGTGCCTCGCATGCATGGTTCCTTTAAAATCTCCACTCTTCACAGCAGGCTCTAGATACAATAACTGTTCTTTTACTCACAAGAATAATTGTGTTTCACGAAGTGTTATGGCCTGACCAGGAAACAGCATTTAAGGAGCAGAAGTGGATTTAAATGTGGGTGTCTTATAGTCTATGTGCTTTACACAACACAACACTTTCTCTGAGGAGGAAAGAATCTGTGTATTTGGTGAACATTAACATGTTAGCTGCAGATACAGAAATGGAAGAATGTGGCTTTTGGTCACAGGAAATACTCTCAATGCTTTTGAGTCACTGAACTGAAATTTGGAAACAATTTCTTATATTACTTTTACAATGTGGTTTGGACATATATGTGTGTATGTATATATACATATATATATATACAAATTGTGTGTATATATATATATGACCTTCCTTTTCAGAATGTTTGCTTCTGATTTAGGTAATCACCCAAAATTAAAAGACAATTTTTGTTTTTATTTTTATCTCCTTGAACTGTCAACATGTCCCAGCGTTCATGGTGAAACCAAAGATTAAATGTCCTTATATTTTTGTTTTGATTTCTCTGTCAAATGCAAATATCTCACTGTAAGTAAGTCATTACTCTCCCACTGTTGCGGTCTGATTAATTCCCACAATATTAGCCAGCAATTCATTTTATCCCTCGGCATCACAAGTCCAGTTGAAGGAGATAAGTGGCTGATAAAAGACCTGAGAGAACAGTTATAAATGATTCACTTTAAAAGAATAATAAAGCAGCCGCTGGGTAAGTGTGGTGGAGTCGCCCTTCCATATACTGCACAAAACTAATTTCGTTTAGAAAACTTGGGCAAATTATAGTCAATAATCTTCACTGTCACCCTGCTGCTCATAAAACTTTCGAGAAGAAACTTAATGCTGAAATGCAAATATTTAATTAGATTTTAATGGTGAGGTTTATTTTTCCTAAATCTGGTCATCTGTCTCAATTACATTCTCCATTTTTTACAGTTAACCAGGAATTGTCATTCCTCTGGGCTTTGGGATGTTTTCTTTCTTCATTTCTGTTTAGCTTTTTCACAAGTGTTGTTCTTGTGGGAAGGGTTTGCTTTGTTCTGTTCTTTTGTCTTTGGAAAAGAGAAACATTTGATGGGGGAAGTATATGTTCTGAGCAATGCTTTTAAGTGAACTGCCTTTATGTCTCAATACAGAGTGTTCAGTAGCTAAACAATTAATTACCCTTTTTTCTACCTCATTGCACAGGGCAATTAATATTCATTTTTATTTAATATCCAATTAAAGTAGTTCTGTATATACTTAAATGCTAGAGCTATGCTTCTGTGCAATGTATTTTGTAATTTCATATTTTACACTAATTCACAGAGATTAGTGAAACTTGGCTGCTCGTGTCATTTTCTCTGAAACCAGTATTAAAATCTGTTACTCCTTCTGTTAGGTGCAATACCCTTCAGAACTGCTGGAGACAAGCATGGTGAACCACAGTGCCGACCGTCTCTTTGTGGTAGTCATCAAGCTAGCCTCCGGCTTCAGACCCGCCTTCCTCTCTGGCTACTGTTGTCCTATGGCTGAACTTCTGAAGAGCCTTCCTCCCTTGTCAACGGCTTTCGCCAACAGGGCCGCTAAAGGAAACTAGAGGTCAGGAGGAAGAGAAAGGGGTTTGGGTCCTCGCCTTCCATTTCTTTGGGCATCAATCATCATTGTGAAATTTCTTGGTTCTGACAAGAAAACCCCACCGTAGTAGCAGTAGTTCACTCCGGTCTGCGTTTCCTCAACTTCAACTCCGCAGACACCAACGCAGCCAGCACTGTCTCCAGGGGCCTCTAGATTTCCTTTGAATCCTTTGGTCCCTCAGTCCTGAGGTCAGGGGTTCCTTCCCACAGATGCTACTTCTGTGAGCCTTTGATGTGATTGTACCTGTTTGTACAGGTTTCCCCACCTGGTTGCTGAGGAGCAAACCCAAGGTATCACGTGTTCCCAGCACAAGATCCACCATTCCATACCCTTTAACGTCACTGATACAATTCTCAACATTGGCTTTTAAAGAAGCGTTGATTTACAGTTTCAGTCTCCTGACTAAATTGCATCTGCTTCATTCATTTTCACCAGCAAAGCACATAGAATTGGATCAGAATCCTAGTCCTACCACTTGCCAGCTGTATGGTCTTAAAGAGGCCAAGCAGTCCTTTAAATTTCTGAGTTTTCATTTATCTTTATGCAAAGTGAGTATAATGTCCTGGAGTTGCACAGACTAAGATCATCTCCACCAAGTAACAGCATAGTCAGAGATCCTTCCCTTTTCATCTTCGATCATCTGAATTGCTTACAGAAATAAGAAAATAAGTTATGAAAAAATCATTAAGTTCTTTCTTTACTAAGACTAAGCACACCTCTCTTCCTCCCCACTTCTGACTGGAGAGGAAGCTGGCACATGCTAACCCAGTAAGGCCCAATCATTGAGATAAGGCCTTTAGCCCTGACAGTGTGTTTCCTGTTCACCATGGTAGTTCCCTTGACTTCCAGCAACTTCTCTCCTCATTAATTTACCACATAATATGTTTCTTTAAAACATTCCAGAGTCTCTTACACTCTTCCGTGTGGTTTTTGGTGCTATCACTTCCCCCACCTTGTTCCCAGGCAAGCCTCCATCACCCCATTGCACACTCCTGTTCTCTTGCTCCCTAGAAAAGAAACTTCACATATTGTTACTGTAACCTCACATCGTAGGATAGATTATAGACACCGTGTCATCTTTTCCCACTTTTCTTTTGTGGGGATAGAGGGTTTGGCTCATAATAGACCCTTGATAAATATTCTTGGAGTAAAAAAAGAAATGAAATCTCCATTTACCTCAACCATCCATTCGGTTTTTTTTCCCACCCTTTCCAAATTCCTGGGCTTTGGCCTTTTGAAAGCTACAATTTTCTCACTCTGAGCAAGAAAGAATAAATGTGTGCTATCTTCCCCTTTCTGTTCTAGTTTCTCCATTAATATTAAAATAAAAAAACCTTCAAAGACACAAAAAGACGTCAGATGTTCAAAGACAGAAGGCAGTATCCTCACGTCTCATCTTCCCAGTCTAAAAGCACCCTGCTTTCAGTTTTTCCTGTGATCTATTGTTGGATGATCCTACTAAGTTATTGGTATCCAATCATAGCTTTCACAGTTGCGTGCATGTGTGTGCATGTAAAATACTTGGTGAATTAGCCTGACTTTAAAAACCTATTTACTTATTTATCTATTACTACGAAGACTGTGAACCAGACAGAAGCAGTTACAAATGGACACACTTTTTCTGATTCCTCTTTGAATGACTGTGTGACCACTGGGGTTAGGTCATACTGAGCTTAAAGTTCCACAGTTCATTCTATTTGTATTCTACATCACTATCCCTAGCAAGAGGTCATATCATCTTCAGGTCTAGTGTTCCACCCACAATCCTCTTTCTTCAAAGTACTAGAAACATACTTTTAAATCTCCAGCAGTGATTTCCCCAGACATTTGAAGAATTAGGTGTTGACAATAATGGTTTCAAGACACAAACACATGGGTAAAAGCATCTAGGTTATGTCTTTCCTCACAACCACATCACAGAACATAAAGCCCAAGGGCAAAGGGCTGAAGCAAGCTGGCCAGATGACAAACCAGGAATGACAGAGCTGGGATGATGTTTGGATGCCCATTCTCAAGCCAAATTTCTTTATCTTTGTTATTTTGTTTGGCACAAATTCGCTGTGTCTCATCTCTTTTCAATCCATTTGATGTATGATTCTTCTTTTCTTCTTTCCATCTTATAAAATATAAATAACAATGTAAGTTCTTCAGTACCACACAGTCCCATGACACACAACTATACTGACTGAGAAGCAATCAGTAAATGACAGAAAACTAAGATGCTAAAATATTTGCAAGCATGAAAATTCCATTTCAATATAAGACATGCTAGTTAGTCCCACCGGTATACTAGGAGCTTGAGTGTTATGAGAGTAAGCACCTCTTTCTGATGGCATCTAAGGCCCGCACAATGAAATGGAGCCCATTCATGGCACTGCTAACAGGGACAAAAACATGTGACTAGATAGTTCATAGACACTAGAGGAGAACTTAAGATTATTGTCTGATCAATGGAATATGTGTTAAAATGACTCTTAGTAACATATTGCTCTACCCGTAGATCAGTGCATCTTCAACCCTCATCAGAGAACCTTCTTCCTGAAGTAGCTAACAACTAACACAGAGACTCACACAACTGGTCAACATGCAGAGAATAGGGGAGAGAAGGTCTCAACCCTAAATGGTACATACATATCACACAGAGAGACACACACACTTAAGCATGCACACACGCATTCATGCATGCCACCCCAAGGCTCAGGGAGCTTCAAGGAAAAAAGGGGGTAGAAAGTTTGCAAGAGCCAGAGATGGAAGATGACTTAAAGGAAACAGTGCTCTCCAAACACAGCAGAGCAAATGCACATATGAACTCACAGAGATTGTAAAAACATGGACAAGACTTGTGAAAGCTGAGGCCACACAAAATTCCAGCATGTGAGGAGGATGTAGATACCAAATCCTTCTACTAACTGAGGGTCTATCAGCATTTGATAGCTACTAGGAAAGAGATAGTCATCTTACTCTAATGGCATGAACCCGGGTAGGTTGATTGCACTCGAGAGCAAAACCCACATTAAGACTGTTTGGACACTAGAAACTGGACTCAGTGGGGAAAAGAGAGAGAGAGAAAGAGGAAGAGGGTTAGGAAAAAGAAAAGGACTCAAAGTTGGATGGGTAGAGAGAGTGGATATGGGAGGAGCTTGGGAGTGAAAAATGATTTAAAAAAATACATTTTAAGTATTCTCAAAGAATTAATAGCAATGTCATTTGGTGTAGGAGGCCCTTCTGTGTTTGTGTTGCTTTCATTAGTTATTAAAGAAACTGCCTTGGCCTAGTTGATAGGGTGGAACTCAGGTAGGCGGGGAAGACAGAACAGAATTCTGGGAGGAAGAAAGCAGAGACAGGCAGACGCCATGAAGCTCCTGCCCGAGATTGCCACTGCTGCTGGTAAGAATCTTTCCGGTAAGCCACGACCTCGTGGTGATACACAGATTGGTGGAAATGGATTAAATCAGGATGTGAGAGTTGGCTGAGAAGAGATGTAATGATGCAGACAGTAATTTAATTAATGCAATTTCCGTGTGATTATTTCATGTGTAAGCTAGCCGGGCAGGATGGAATAAAGGGTCCCACGCCTCACAACAGTCATTTAAATAAATAAGGGGCTGCAGAGATGGTTCAGTAACTAAGAGAGCTTGTTCTCTTCTCAAGAACCTTAGTTTGATTCCCAGCACTTATGTTGGGCAGCTCTCAACAGCCTGTAACTACAGCTCCAGGGGATACAACACTCTCTTCTGGCACATAGACATACACGTATATTTTAAAATGATGCACCCAAAAATAGAAGCCATCTCATCCCCGGTTTTAGAAGTCATACAATCCAGAAGTCTCTTGGATTTTCTATGGCCAGGGATTGGCATTGCAAGGCTATGGCTCTGGAACCAGCACAAGACCTAAGTGTCTTGTCCTCACAAGTACATGTCTCAGTATTGTTACAGGCTTGGATCTAAGCTACATCTTAGTTCCTTGAAAGCTTACAGTCACCAAAGAAACAAATGCAAAGCAAAAGCAAACCAAGAGGCACAGACTCCAGGAACTCCTTTCTCTGACCCGCCAGGGAGGATGGCTCTGATGGTGTCACTAACAGGCTTAGCATTCACAGATCTCACAGATGTGTCTTCAGGAACTCCTCTGAGATTTCAGCAGGCAGGTTTTGGTCCCTACTTCGGTTCAACCTAGAAACATAAGGTACCCTATTTAGCTCAACGTAGCAGAGAAAGAGAGAGGACTGTCATTTTATACTGTCTGTGCTTGCTCTAAGTCAAAGGCATTTGCTCTAACTACGTCTGCTCACTAATCTGCACAAAAACTCTCAACAAGAAGGTAGGTGACGAAATTGAAAATGTGTACTATTAGGAAACTTGTGCAAACTCATACAATTACAAAGGTTACAGAGCTAATATTCAAACATGTGTCTATTTGACAATGAGAGCCACGCTCTTCTCATTAAATTACTTCTGCAAAATAGAAAATGCATAAAAGTTCTCTATACAGCAACCCATCCTCTGTGTGTAGACTTGAATGTGAACGGAAACAACATTAAATAACTGCTCTCCTTCTGCCATCTCTAGAAACAATTTGATACTTAATATGTTTTTGTCTTTTTTTGAAGAAATTCTGTCTAACTAGAAAATATTACACCATTACATAGTAAATTGTTTTCTTACATCCCCCACTTTATCATCTGCAGATACTGTCAGAGTCTGATGTTTGAGTCATTATGCTTATGGGATTTAATTTTTAATGATGCAAAAATTATACACAATGTACTATCATTTCTCTCCCAGACCCAGAATCTAATAGCTAATAATTGCTCCTTACTTAGTTTGCTAACGCTCCATGATATTAATTAGAATGCAACTGGAATCAGAAAAGTGACTCACTGAAAATGGCCTTTATGGATCAGGTGCTCATTTGCTTCCCATAACTTCAAGAATGAAATCGTCGGGTATGGGCATCAACAACTTCTTCTTGGCAGACTCTTCCACCAACAATACCTACAGTCTGAAAAAAATACTTAGTGACCTTCATGCCCCTTTAAAGCACCAGGAACTCTGAAACGATATTAGTGCAGTGCTGGCTACTGCTAACAGTAGGCTTCAAGTTAATGATTTACCACAGTAAAGAGAAATAAATGAGATCAGACTCCACTTACTACCATGTCACCCTCTCGCAGCTGTTTGCGCTCAATAGGTTCCCTTCTTCCACACAGTGGTGGAGACACCCAGGTTTCTCTCAACTTATGGTAGTGCCATTTCCTGTAGCTTTAGGAGCCTCTATTTGTGTGTGTGTGTGCGTGTGTGTATGTGTGTGTAGAATGGCCAAGAAAAGCAGAATATAGTCCCTGTATATATGAACACTGCTTTATAGGGATCTTGTGATTTTTAAAGCCATGTGCATATATTATAAACATATAAATATAAATTTAATATTTACTATAAAATTATGAGGTAAATACTGTTATTACTTTAGTTTTCACATATGTGAGCTAAAGTGAATGTTTTATACACACCTACATCACTACACTGGGCTGGTGAGACATCTCGATAGGTAAAGTCACTTGTAGCCAACCCTAATGACACGCGTTCGGTCTTCAAGACCCATGTGATAGAATGAAAGGACCAACTCCTGTAAGTTGTCCTCTGATTTTCATGTGTGCACCATGGCATATGTGTACCTCCCACTCACAAGAAAACAAATACATGTAAAAAATAAAAGTCACTTCACTCGTTTCTTGTGGCTGTTATTCCAAGTTAACGCTAACTTGGTGATGTTAGATAACAGAAACTTATACTCTTACATTTATGGAGGAAAGAAGCCCCTGTTAGCATCATGAAGCTGGAATCAATGTTTCATAAGACCATAATTACCCCAGAGGCCCTAGGAATGAGTCAGTTCTGTCTTCTACATTGTCTGGTGGCTGTCAGTACTGCTTGATCTTTAGCAGTGGTTCTCACCCTTCTTAATGCTGTACTTCTTTAATTCAGCTCCTTGTGTTGTGGTGAGCCCCAACCATGAAATTATTTCATTGCTACTTCATAACTGTAATTGTGCTACTTTTATGAACCAAAATGTAAATATCTGATATGCAGGATATCCAACATCTGACCCACGGGTTGAGAACCACTAATCTATAGTGACATCACTCCAAATCTGCACCGTCTTCACACTGCCTTCTTCTGTGCGTGCATGGGAGTGTGTATGTGTGTGAGTGTGTCCTCTTAAAAAGATACATGTGTAACAGCTAGGAACACTCTAAAACTCCAGGATTATCTCATCACAAAATCCATAATCTTGTTGAAAAGATGCTTTCCCTCTGAAAGGCACCATTGACAGGTCTGAGGGATAAGGACATGAATTTTTGAAGACCCATTTCCTATTCTTTTAAAACCAACCAGGTGCCAAATAGCAGATATAGAAACTGGAGACAGGAAACCTAAATCCACAATCTGGAATCACCTGTTTTGCAAAGCCAAGTTTCCTTCGGTCATGTACTAATTTGGCTCCCAGGGAGCAAGCAGCTATGGTAGCTCAGTGATGGAGCACACAGGACCAAGGCTCTGAGTCCAAGTGTTATCTTTGCAAAAGATATAAACAAGTAATGAAGAGTTATACAAGAAGAAATTAAAGATGATGTGTAGTTCCCTCCATATAACCTGTACATCTGCCAGCCCTCACCTTTCTGGGTCTTATGACATATTATGATAATGTTAAGTTCCATGTCATAAGACCACAGCAAGAAGCAAGACTTTCCTTCCTTGTATGTCTCTGAATAATAACATAGTTAATAAATAAGCAAAGAAAATATGTAGAAAATAGCTAAATATGAAACTATATATCTTTACATAAAATATGACATTCATAAAAGGAACCATAACTATGGTGGAAGGAAGAAAAAAAGGACTTGAAATCTTTGTCAGGTTGCTCAGAAGTGTGGCCACAGGTGACTTAAAGTTTGTTTATGTCTATGTGCACAGGTACACATGCTCCCATGACCTCTGATGGAGTGGGCCTTGATTTGTAATAACATGCAAAGATATCCCTATGCCTAAATGGCATCTGCATTCTTAAGCTTACTTCAGCATTGTTCACTACAGACTTGGCAACAACCTAAGTGTCCATCAGTGAATGAACAGATACAGAAAATGTGGAGGCAGAGGAAATGACCCAGGTAGTAATGTGCTTACCACACAAGCATGAGAACCTGAGTTCAATCTCCAGCATCCATATAACAGGATATGGTAGCACAAGGCTAATCTCAGCCCTAAGAGGGGAGGAGACAAGCAGATTCTATGGCTACCTAGCCAGCCTTCCCAGTTAAATTGGAAAGCCCTGGATCACAGTAAGAAATCCTGAAGAGCAACACCCAAGGTTGTCCTCTGGCCTCCACACAGGTGTAAGTGCTTAAACATGCATAATCACCTACATACACACACAAACACATGCACACACACACAAAGAGATTATTTGTTAGTTTAAAATGTAACATAAATGCACAATGGGTTATTATTCATCCACCATAAAAGAATGAGGACTGGGGCTATAACTTATTAGTGGAGTGGTTATCTAGCATGTGAAAGTCTCTGGGCTTAATTTCTAGTACTGAAAAAAATAAATAGGAGAGATGTGTGTGTCTAAGAGAGAGGGGGATGAATATGAAAATATGAAACCCCATCATTCATTGCAACAATGATGCAACAGGAGAACATTGGGTCAAGAAAAAATAACTCAAGTACAGAAAGACAAATACAATCATACCTTACTCTTTATATGGGAACCAAAAACATTTATCTCATCAAAATGGAAAATTAAACCATGGCCATCAGAGCCTTCAGATGTTGGAGCTAGAGAACAGTTAACAGCACAAGGGTGTTCATAATCACTTTTCTGTTTACAAACAGAATATTGAAGGAAATAACATGAATTTATTAAATGTCACCATCAAATGAATGATTTCCCGAAGGTGAAGATAAATTCATTGGCTGGCTGTGTTTTTTTTCTTTTGTTTTGAGAAAGAAANGAAAGAAAGAAAGAAAGAAAGAAAGAAAGAAAGAAACATTAGACTAGCTTGGCATAGTGATGCCTTGCTGGAATCCCAGTAGTCAAAAGGTTGAGGCAGGTCAGCCTGGATCACAAAGGAGGACTCTGACTCATGTGGGATAAGGAAAGGACAACACATTAAGTTCCCCAGTCTGCATCTACCAGGCAGAGTGAGAGGTTGATTAAACCACACTGGAGAGCTTCCTAGAGTTTTGTTGTAGGCATGAATCCTTTTGTGTTATGTCCCAGGCTATGGTAGCCTGGCCCTGCTAGCTGCTGCTTACCCAACAAATAGCCATTATAACCACGTTGTCTTGGTGTCTAGGATTGTTTGTTGGTGTCTTGTTTGTGTTGTGCTTCATTTTTTTAAGTATAATCACTGTGGCAAAATACCTAAAAAATTCAACTTAAAGGAGCAAAGATTTAATTTTGCTAATGGTTTCACATGTTTTGATTTATGTCTATCCAACTTTATTGGTTTTAGGCTCATGATAATGCAAAAACACCATGACAGAAGGACATGTCAAGTGACTCTCCTCATGGCAGCCAGAAAGCAGAGAGAGAAGACAGGCAGAGACTATGGGCATGACAAACCCTCCAAAGGCAGACCCCCACCCAGTGACTTACCTCCAACTAGGCCCTAACTAATAGTCCATTCAGTTATAAATCCAACAACAGAGTAGCCCACTAATGAAATGGATGTCCTCATGGGATGTGGGATTTCCCTCTGTATGCTGTGAATATGTTTTATTACCATTGGTTAATAAAGAAGGTGCTTTGGCCTGTGGCAGGGCAGAATATAGCCAGGCAGGAAATCCGAACAGAGATATATATATAGAGAGAGTAGGCAGAGTCAAAGTGATGCATGTAGTTGCCAAAGGAGAAAGATATCAAAACCTTTTTGGTAAGCCACAGCCGCGTGGCAATACATAGATTAATATAAATGGGTGAATTTAAGATAGAAGAGCTAAGTAGTAATATGCCTAAGCCATTGGCCAAGCAGTGTTGTGATTGATATAGTTTGTATGTGATTATTTGGATCTGGGTGGCCAGAAAATGAAGGTGCAGTCTCCGTTTACACTCATGGACCAGTCTTCAATATTCAAGCCTTTTCAAAAGAAACTATTAGTCAAATTATACCACCAGAGGTCTGAAATCCTTTTTCCTAAAAGTTCATTTCCTAGGGTAATAATTTTGAGAAGCAACTTGGAAGTTACAAAAACCATAAATTTTCAAATCAGATAGATTTAGAGTTAAAGATTAACTGTGAAATGTTAAACTCATGTATACCAACTTCTCAAATTCCTTACCAGGGAATTAATGCCACCTACTTCATTTGGCTACTGCATAGGTTAGTAAGACAGGGCTAACAATGTGGTTGGAGGTGATGCCCACTGACACAAACACACACACATACACACAAAGAAATAATATGTACATAAGAGTCTCGCACCCACCAAGCACAAAATGTCAGTTTTCCCTGCCCTTTTCTCCCCTGAAACTTTGCCCCTCCCCCTCTCTCTGTCTCTCTCTGTCTCTCTCTTTCTCTCTCTCTCTCTCTGTGTGTGTATAAGCAAATACATTGACTTGACTGATTCTTTGACATACAGCTAACATCTAGTTCCTGAACATCTAAATCCTCTCATCTCCTTTGGATAAATTGATTGATTCTGACACCAGGACTACAGGTACACAGCACTGCTACCAAGCCTGTTTCTTCCCCTCCCACAGAGTCAACAAAACTAAAGAAGAAAGACCAAAAGGAGAATCACTTCCCTTATTACCGACATGCCTCAGCTGCCACTGAGAGTCCTCGATGACCCTTCCATCTACATTACAGCCCACCTTTTCTGATTGTGGTGCATATTTGCAAATCCACCTAGACTGGGAGCTCTGTGGAATTTTATTCTCCCTGTAATCAAGATGGTTTGCATACAGTTAGAGCTATGAGGAGACATTTGACTTTGCAGCATGCCTGATTTGCAGATCTTCATGGTGGATAATCATTTCTGCAGTTGGCAGAAAGGGGGTGGAGAGTCAGTCCTTTGCTGTTCATGATAAGCAGCAGGCATCTGTGATTATTTCCAAAGATGGTGAAAAGGTTCAAAGTCTTAGATTATTGGACTTTAATTAAGAGTCTATTTCACTTGCATTTTAAATGTTAATCACTGTTCAGTGAACCAGTGGACTCAGATAGGTCACCCACAAGCTACTCCCTCTAGAGCTTGTGAGGTAGTGGCACAAGAGCCTGTTCCTCTGAAGAAAATGACAAAGGACACAAAAAGTTCAGAGTGATTGCTCAGATTCTTCAGATTTGCAAGTCTAGTTACACTTAGTTGTGTCTTTAAACACTCCTCTCTAATACATATATATACATACATATACATATACTTATATATTGTATATATATTGCCTATAATAAGGTGTTGTGATACATAATACCTACAAGTTACATAGATTTTTGAAGACTATTTAGGAGCCTCTGAATATATTCTGAGGCACAAAAGCAACACTGAAAATATCTTTTCTTTTTGGAGTAAAATTAGTCAAAAGTGGATTTGAGCAGGACTGGCCACCAGGGTTTTAGGGCAAAGCCGCAGTTCCTCTAGTTTCTTCAGGCTAAGCTTAGTCACCCATTACAAGGCTCCAGTTAAAGAGATGAGCGCTGGTAGAAAGTAGAGAAAGAAAATTGAATCAATTAACGAAAGGAAAAGGAATTAGCTGATGGGAGCGCTGAATTTGCATTGGAGCATTGATCCCAAGCCTTAGTCTTGTTCGAGGAAGAATTAGAAGAGAAATGTATAATCAGAAATGGTCAGAATGTGTTAAGAGGAAAATATAAGAGGAAAATCCTGGTAAGTGGTGAAATTCTCTCTGGATACACCGAACTGGGCCATCCCTGTCCCAGCATTCATCTGGGAAGAAGCCCTGCTGTCTCGTGATCTTTCATTTCTGCACAGGACAATATTTAAAAGTCAATATTTCTTCATTTCCTGGCCTTTTTTTCTGATGAAAAAGGACAAACACTCCCCGCCCCCAAATACACACCAGGTACTTGAAGACAGAAATGATTTCCTCAAAGTGTTTTAATCATACTCTTGAAGCCACTTCCTCCAGTGACCTAATTACATCAATCAGAGTGAAAGGTTAAAAATGAAGTTCAGTTGTACCAAATTACCTGCAAAAGTTTCTAGCAATGGATTCCTTTGTATTAAAAGGCGAAGTCTCTTTGATACCCTGTAGTATCATAAGTGATCTCTGGATTGGGACTTTTCCATCCGCCCAGAAAATGCACACAGATATTCAAATACTCAGCTTGAAGAGACATGTGCTTAATTTTCATCAGACCGAGTGGACACAACCGCCATCCAGTGTCATTTGATTCCACAAAAGCAAGGGGACGGCATCAATTCTGCAAGAGGAAAATAATGGAAATCTTCTGCCTTGATCATTAACTATCATCCAGGGCAATTTTATTACTCATGCTTCCCAGGTACTAATATTATAAATAAAAAAGTTGTCAAAATATACTTTTTTTAATAAATATAGTGTATGGCACCCATTGCAATGGTTCTTAAGCACTTCTGAAAGACTAGAACAGGGAGGCCTGACCCTGAGAAGCAGGAGTCAAAGGGCCCATTTCCCCTTTGGTAAAGCAGCTAAGATAATTTACCTAATTTTTTGTGTATCTCGCTTTATCTTAAAAAAATGTGCTGTGTCTAAAATTACCCTCTTATCTCTGTTTCTTAAAACACTTCACCTTGGTTAGCAGGACACATCTGTAATCCCAGCACTCAGGAAGCTGAGGCAGAAGCTTAGCTGCATGTTCTGAGCTAGTAAGGGTTATTTAACGAGACACTATATAAAATAAACCCCCAAAGAAAAAGACTTACTTTGTGCCTATGAAGTGCCAAGTATGTCACAAATATCATCTCACTTTGTCTTAGTTAGGGTCTCAATTGTTAGCTACATAGTCTTAGGTTGGTGTTACCAAACACCATAACCATAAAGTAAACCTAGAGAGGAAAGGATTTATTCAGCTTTTACTTCCACATTGTTGAAGGAATTCAAGGCAGGAACTCAAGCAGGCAGTAAGCTGGCAGAGCCATGTAGGAGTGTTGCTTACTGGCTTGATCTCCATAGTCTGCTCAATCTGCTTTCCTATCAACCCAGGACTACAGCCCAGGCATGGCACCATCCACAAAAGGCCGGGCCCTCCCACATTGATCGCTGATTAAGAAAATGTCTTGCAGTTGGATCTTATGGAGGCATTTTCTCAACAGATGCTCCTTCCTCTCTGGTGACTCTAACTTGTGTCAAGCTGACTTAAAACCAGCCAGTGTGCACTGCAGTGATGCTGTGAGGTGGCTACTGTTCCTTCATCCCTCTTTGGAGACCAGGTAACTGTTTGAAAGTGGTTAAAGTGGGCCAGAAGTAGGAAGTGGAGAGGGGTAAGACTTTAACCAACCTGGCTAAGCTCACTTCCACCCTCTGCTACGTGTTTTGCTTCTCCCAAGAAACAAGCACTTCATTTGAAATTATCTGAATAATATAAAGCATGCGCATGTGTGTGCACACACACACACACCAAGTACCGATCTTCTTTTTCTTTTTTTCTTTTTTTTTTCTCAAGACAGGGTTTCTCTGTAGCTTTTGGAGCCTGTCCTGGAGCTAGCTCTTGT
>LOJH01020569.1:0-17756 GCA_001685095.1 Ellobius talpinus
AATAAATAAATAAATATTTAAAAAAAAGATCACCAACTCCTTTTCAAAGGACCTGGGCTCAGTTCCCAGCATCCACATGGTAGCTCACAACCATCTGTAACTCTAGTTCCAGAGGGATCTGATGGCCTCCATGGGCACTACATATACATGTGCATAGACAGACATGTAGGTAAGATACCATATACATTTAGAAAAAAACTTAAGCACTGGTGCAGGGAAGGAAGTGATATGAGGGAGGGCTGGTGGCATAAGAGCTAACAGATCAGAAAAGTGACTGTGAGAAGTGTCTGCTGCAGTGTTCGTGTGTNAGAGAGAGAGAGAGAGAGAGTGAAGGGCATCTTATAGCTTGGCTGTATTAGAGGATGGGTAAAAGGAAGTGAACCCAGGCCTGAAGTGCCTAGGAACATTAGAGGTACCTGGAATGAGAATGCTGGCAAGCACTCAGCCACTGAATGACCCTGTGTCACAGTTTGGGGAGGGTAAGGCAAACAGAATGTTGTCTAGGGAGAAAGACCTGGGTATTGTGAAGGACTTGGTTATAGCAGTGGTGTTCTGGAAAATAATCAGACAGGATGAGGTGGCATCCCAGTAGCTCAAAAAAAAGGACCAACATGATTAGCCTGGCATTCTGAACTCTGATTTTGTTTCTTCATGGTCCTGCTCAGTGAGTATAGATGAAGCTGTGTAGAGAGCTAGGAGAGTCCAGGAGGGCTGTAGCAGGAGTCTTACTCAGGACAAAGGATGCCCTGAAGAGATGTATGCTAGATTTGACATTGACATCAATCTCCAAGAGAGATAGTTTGATAGCTTGGTTGATCAGTTGATGAACAAAACATTTGTCTTAGCTCAGCTGGGTCAGGTCATCAGGAGCTCAAGATTTGGTGCAGTGACTAAGGAATTTAGGCAACTGTAGAACAAACGAGTTCCACTGAGGAACGAACCATCTTCCTGAGCAAGAAACCACCACAAGCTGGAATGACCCAAGGCTGAGTGAAGCAGAGCAAGGAAGAGCTGGGTCAGTCCCTCTTGAATAAGAGCAGGAAGACTCAGTAACCTGACTCTAGTCTTGGTGTTTCATAAGGACCTCTCCTGACCCACGTGTTTGAGAATCGTCACATGCGCCCTATGCTAGATGACATCACAAAGCTGAATCCATTGCCAAAAGGCAAGCTGATGCTTATGAGTCGTTGAGTCTCTGGTTGTCTGTGGCCTTCAATGGAAGGCACCTCAGCTGAGTTGGTCAGCCTCCTGGTGGTAACTGGTTGTCACAGCCTTTAAAGAGTCCTGTGCGTGGAGGCCAGGAATTTACCAGCAGGAACATGTCCCATCCTTCTCACTCAGGTCCTCTTAGGATTATGAACAAGACCCGAACTGTAGACTCTGGAAGTAGTTCATTCGTATCTGTGTGTGACCGATCCACCTCTTTCTATGTGTGTGTTTGCACACACTCATGTCCACGAATGCATGTACCCATCACATACACATGTGCCCACCCTTGGCATGTACATGTCTGGGAAGACTGTGGAATTGGTCTGTGTGCTAGAGGACACCAGGCTCACACCCATATTTGTATGTCTATGCCTGTAAGTAATTAAGAAACCACTCTTTAGAAAGGTTTCTTACTTCTTTGTGTTCTGTCCTTCACTTTTTCCTCCCTTTTCCCTACTTCTCTACCTCCTCTTCCCTTTGTGAGCTTAGGTAGCAGTGTGATTAAGCCCTCTGGCTCAGGCTTCTCACTAATCCTCACCCTACACATGTCCAAGGACAGTGTGGCTGATACTTTGTGATCTTAGTTGCTGTGTAATCCAAAGGGCATCTGCTGACAATGGCTTGGGGGTGGAGGAGAAACAGACAGAATCTGTGACCTCGCCTCAGGTCTGAGCCCCCTGTGCCTGGCACTGGCATAGCTGAGTGTGGCAAGAGGTCCGTGTGGACAGACAAAGGTTTGCTTGGAAGTTAAGGTAGAGCTCAGTCAGGGGAAACTGAGGAAGATTGTCCATACCTCGGCAGCAACCGAGGAACCAGCCTGCCTGTTTTGTCTTTGCAGTGTCAGAGGAGAAGAAGGAAGGCTGGTCCTGGGAGTCCTACCTGGAGGAGCAGAAGGCTGTCACTGCCCCAGTCAGCCTCTTCCAGGATGTGAGTTGGACAATTTCAGTCTAAGGAGATTTTATCTTCTCAATTCAGGGACTCACCACCAAGCGCAGGGCTTCTAGTGTTTTCTTCTGGACAATCCTTGACATACTAGCAAGATGAAGATGTCTAGAATTGAAAAGAGTATCCTGTAAGGGACTTCCTGGGTGGGAAGAAGTAGGGAGGTGCCCTCCAGGCTCCCCCCTCATCTTCTGACTTGTGGGTTCTGATATCTTTTCTGCAGTTTTTAACACTGACCTCACCATGAGGTAGGTGGGAGAACCCTTACCTCTAGCCCTGATCCAGCCCTTCAGAATAGTCCTGCAGCTCTCTCGCCTTCTGGGGACCCCTTGCAGTACAGATCCCCAATAAGTCACCCCTTTGAGACCAGCAGGCAGATGGGGCCTAAGGGAGCTCCTTCACCCCAAGCCCATGAGGCAAGGATAAGGCTGGATGGAAGCCGGGTCCTCTCCACTCTGTGTGTTGACAGTCCCAGGCAGTCACCCATAACAAGAATGGCTTCAAACTGGGCATGAAGCTGGAAGGCATTGACCCTCAACACCCGTCCATGTACTTCATCCTCACCGTGGCAGAGGTGAGCTGGAAATACCCTCGCAGTGTCTCAGTGTAGAGTGATGGAGCCATTGAGGGTAGCGGTGAGAGGCACTGCTTTGCTTCAGGGAGCCCAGACAAACAAGAGGATCCATTGGAATATAGGGAAGGCTAAAGGCAAAGACTGGGAAGCAGACGAGGAGCAGCGGGACACTGATTATCACTAAATAGTATAAGTTGTCTTTGCTGGGGGGTGGGGTAGATATGAAAGATCCAAAAGGTGGGGATGCTGTCTTGAATCAAATAGGGCCCTGTCCTCTAGGAAGGGAATCTGTGAGATGAGCAGAGAAGTACAGGCCACGGGCTTGCAGATCAAGGAATATTCCATTTGGCCTGAGTGGGCAGGGAAAGTGTAGGAAAGGCCTATCTGCCACCACCTGTGTTTGAGCAGGAAATTGCAAGCAGATGCAGCAAAATGGTCCCTGGGGCATGAGATAGTGTGAGCATAGCAGGGTATACTGAGTGTATGGTGAGAGAATGTGGCTGAAGGAAAGAGTCCAAGGGCACAGGATTATCTGTAGTACTTTCTGCTTCCTCTCTGGGGCTTAGGAGGGCAGCAGGCTGCCACCGAGTCCACCCACCATGCACTCAGCACCCAGGGCACCTGCTAGCATTTGGATCCTTGAGACTGCAGGCTGGACCAAGAAAGGTGGAGGAGTGGGAAGGTGGCATCTGCTGGCACTGACGTGCCTCTGACTCTTGTCACAACCAGGTGTGCGGCTACCGCCTGCGCCTGCACTTTGATGGGTATTCTGAGTGCCATGACTTCTGGGTCAATGCCAACTCCCCTGACATTCATCCTGCTGGTTGGTTTGAGAAGACTGGGCACAAGCTGCAGCCTCCCAAGGGTAAGAACTCCCTGGGTTGATCCCTGGAAGACAGTGAGTCCCTAGACCCATCCCTTACTCCCTTCAGGTCACCTTGCATCCCACATTTTTTTTTAAGCCCAAAACTTTGGCAACTTTCTCTGTCCCATTGTGATACAACTCCACCCTGAGGCTTCTAAACTCTTTGAGTGTTCACCAGGTTCCATCTTCCTTTAGCAGAGGGGCCCTGAGGGTTTGGGGGACCTCAGACCTGCCTGTTTCTACTTCATTCCTGGGGCCCTCACCATGGCCCAGCCTCTGCACAGCGTTCTCTTCATTCCCCTGAGGGGCCCAGGTTACAAGGCAGAAGAGTTCAGCTGGAGCCAGTACCTGCGCAGTACAAGAGCTCAGGCAGCCCCCAAGCACCTGTTTGTAAGCCAGAGCCAGGTGAGTATCTGGGCACAGGTGAATATCACCCTCAGGCCAGAGTCGCTGCAGTGCAGCCAGCGCGGGGGATCTGACTCGGCAGAATGGAGCATGGAGCACAGGGGTTGCTCTCAGCTCTCTCTCTCTTCTGCTCTCTTCTGGCTGAGAGGCTTGTCTAGGGAAACATCAGAGCCAAAATGGGGGATGCTCATTACACATTCCCGTCTCCTCCTTCCATCCATTTTCTTTCAAATTCCTTTTCCTTACATTTATTGTATGTGTGTGTGTGTGATGCGCATGCCTCATAGCACACCTGGAGGAGGTCAAAGGACAACTTGGAGTGGGTTTTCCACTCCCACCATGTGGACCCAGAGGTTCAAACTCAGAGAGTGCGTCTTGATGGCAGGCGCCTCTGCCCCCTGAACCATCTCACCAGCCCTCATCCATTTTGTTGCTATCACAATTTAACCTGACCAATACAGAAAGAAAAGAGCCTTATTTTATCTTATAGCTTCAGAAGCAGAAAGTCCATGACTAGATAGCCCTTTCTGTTGAGCCTCTGAGGGGGCTTCATGGCAGATGGCCCCACACCGCTGAAGGCTTGTGTGGAGGAGATCACAGGAAGCCAGAGGGATTTAAGCACAATAAGCACAAGCCTTTTCTCTCTCTCTCTCTCAGAGATCCATCTGCCTCTGCCTTGCAAGTGCTGGGATTAAAAGCATGCATCACCTCTGCCTGGCTCAAGCGTTATTTCTTTTTACGGTTTATTTTACAGGTGTGTGTGTATGTGTGTGTGTGTGGTCTGTGCATATGCCAGTGCCTGTGTGCTGCAGAGCCCAGAAGAGGGCATCAGAACCTAGAGCGGAAGTTACAAACACTTGCAGGCCATGGGTGCTGGGATCTGAACTCCAGTCCTTGTGATTGAGCCGCAAGCACTCTTAATAACTGAGCCATCGCTCCAGCCTGCTTTCTATTCTTTTAATAAGGATTCAATCTCTCCATGACTAGCCAGGGGCCTCCAGTCCCCTGCTAGCAAAGGACTCTTTGGGGACGTGCAAAGCATAGCATTCTGAGCTGCAGAATTCTCCCCCAGACATGTCCCAGAAGCCTAGCCGACTGCTGCGGCCTGGACACTAACTCGTCACGGCTCAGATGTTTTTCCTCTGGCCTGCTCTGCAGCTCATTGGAATGAGGTCAAAGTCTGTTCTGGCAGCCTTCCCCTTTGCTCACATCCCCACCAGCTCACCTCCTGGTGTTAATCTGCTCAAAAGCAGGGTGGCTGCGTGAGCAGTTAAATATCACATAGCCCCAAGCAAAGGGTCTGAGAGATAGGGAGCTCCTGTTGAAAATACTTCCATACTGGGGGCTGGATGTGCATCTTAGTAGAGTGTCCCTTGCCACCATGACCATATTAAAGGGTCAGGGACTCCATCATGCTGTTGACAGGGACAGTTACTCTCTCATTCCAGTCCAGCCCCAGAGACTATATTTGGGGTTATCAGGTGATTAATAGGGACCCACCTCCTAGTCATGGGAAATGCAGATTTTTTTACAATACTTTTTTTGCAGGGCGGTTGAGACAGGGTTTCTCTGTGTAGCTTTGGAGCCTATCCTGGAACTCGCTCTGTGGACCAGGCTGGCCTCAAACTCACAGAGATCCGCCTGACTCTGCCTCCCAAGTGCTGGGATTAAAGGCATGTACCACTACCACCCGGCAAATTATTATTATTATCATTATTATTATTATTAGGGTGTGTGTATGTGTCTGTGTCACAGAACAACTCCCCTTTTTGTTTTGGGTGTTTTTTTTCTTTGTTTCAAAACAGGGTTTCTCTGTTTAGTCCAGGCTGTCTAGGAGCTCACTCTGTAGATCAGGCTGGCCTTGAACTCACAAAGATCTGCCTGTCTCTGCCTACCGAGTGCTGGGATTAAAGGCATGTGCCACCATGTCCAGCCAGGAAATGCAGATTTTTAAGTCAACTATTTGACCTCTGGCCCTGCTATTAACTGGCATTGTGTTCGGGGCCACAGATGTCACTTCTAGGAGGAGAATGACTGTCTTAGACAGGCGCTTAGAGATGAGGAAGTGCTGTCTTTGAAGCTTCTGCGTGCTCTGCAACCACCCAGTCAATACTAGTTCCTTGGCCACTCCCTGATCCCTTCAGGGATGGAACATGTCAGTGCTCTCTCCCCCACCACCCAACTACTGCCCCAGCTGCCTCAGGCGAGCCTGGCAAGGCTCCTTCAGGAAGGGGAGACTTGTCCTCAGCCTGCCGGGACTTTTGGATAAATACATAGCCTCCTGACAGTCCCTGACCTTCTCCCACAATTCAAGCTTGTGATGGTCATTGCACTTGGAGGACAGAAGTCCCTGAGTGGCCCAGAGCAACCCTCATTCCCTGCCTATTTCTCCCTCATGCCCACTTCCCACTCCCAGGCAATCCATGCAGAGAACCTGCTCCTGCGTTGGCTAGCAGCTCTGGGCTAGTTCCAGCCACCCTGGCCCCAGCTGTGACAGCCCTCTTCTTATTCCTAGAGTTCTCCCGCAGTGGGCTTCCAGGTGGGCATGAAGCTGGAGGCTGTGGACCGCATGAACCCATCCCTCGTCTGTGTGGCCAGTGTGACCGATGTGGTAGACGGCCGCTTCCTGGTGCACTTTGACAACTGGGATGATACTTATGACTACTGGTACTAGGACCTGCTGGGGAAGAGGCACCAGGGGAGGAGGCATCCCCTGTAGGACCTCAGACACCATGTGGCCCTACCCAGTTATTCAGATATTGCTCTGGATTTGGGGGGTGGGGATAGTGAGCTGTCCTGGATTTGAGCCAAGTCACGGGTTACAAAGCTCAGTGTTTCCTATTTCATCAGAAAATACTTTGATTAAGAGGTGTGTGAACATGCACACGCGTGCATGCACGCACAACATAAATCTTTATTAGCTCTTATGGTGTGATAGAGTTTTCAGTCAATGTGGCAGTTTTCTGACCCAATGTTAATCACCTATGTCCCTCTCACCAAGAAGGAGGCTGAGGAAGTCCCCCAGTGCCATGCTGTGGGGACAGCAGGCTCAGCCCTCCCCCGTTCTCCTAGGACAGTGATGTACTCTTGGGTTTCAGGTGTGATCCCAGCAGTCCCTACATCCACCCAGTGGGCTGGTGCCAGAAGCATGGAAAGCCGCTTACCCCTCCACAGGGTGAGGCTGCTGCCCGAGCACACATCCTTCCCAGGCCGGGCCCTCACTCCCTCCTTGTCTCTTAGCATGTGAGACTTGGTCCCTGCACCTCCTTAGCAGGCCCTTTAGGACAGAGTAAGGAGCAGATTGGGCCTGGAGCCTTGACATTTGGGGTTTAGGAAAGGAAAGTTAGACGGCTCCCTCAAGCATGCAGGGGTCTAAAACAAAGGACATATATCCTTCACTTGGGACCACCACTGGCCCAAGTGTAGCAGAGGTTTGGATAGGACTAAGAGCAATGGGGTCATAAGTGATGAGAGCTAGGATTCCAACAACCTTGGGCTCTTGTGGTCCCGTGTGCTTAGTTCTCACTAGGACCCATCTGCCCCAGGAGCCCTATGCAAGCATCTGATTGTGGTCGCATGGGGTGAGTTTCTCCTCCAAGAGTCTCCGCCCCTTCCATGTTCTTTTCTTTGTTTTGTTTTGTTGCTGTTGTTTTTTGAGACAGGGTTTCCCTGTGTAGCCCTAGCTAACTTGGAACTAGCTTTTGCGACCACATTGGCCTCAGATTCCTAGAGATACGGCTGCCTCTGCCTCCCGTGTGCTGTAATTAAAGGCTGGCGCCACCACCCCTGGCTTCCTTCCATGTTCTTGATCCCAACTGAGGACAGAGTTCCCTGAGCCACCTGGCTGGCTCAGCTATTGCTTTCACCTCCTTTCCAGACTATCCAGACCCTGACAGCTTCTGCTGGGAGAAATATCTAGAAGAAACTGGGACCTCAGCTGTGCCCACTTGGGCCTTCAAAGTGGTAAGTTGACCTCGCTTTCCCTAGAGCTGAGCTTAGGAAGACGGATCCTGTCAGTCAGCCAGTGGAGGGCCTCGGCCAAGATAGTCCTCCCTGTGGCTCTCTTCCTGGAGCTTCAGCTCCTCAGAGCTGGGCCTTAGCCTCAAAGCACCTGTCTCCCTACAGAGACCCCCTCACAGCTTCCTGGTCAACATGAAGCTGGAGGCTGTGGACCGCCAGAACCCAGCACTGATTCGGGTAGCCAGTGTGGAAGATGTGGAGGACCATCGGATAAAGGTGGCTCTGGGACCCTAGGCCTGGGGGAGTGGACAGGTCAGTGGGACAGGAATTCTCTAGAATGCTTAGAGGTCAAGGGCATGGCATGAACTAGGAAGCTGAAGACCCCAGACCTTTCTTTCCTTATCTGTGATTCACTGCTGTAGGCCTGAAAGGGTCCGTTTTCCTCTACAAGCCTTAATCTTATCATCTGTAAAATGGGTCTAATAACCCTTGTCCTACACAGGAACTTAATGGAGATGAAAACACGTGGCTGAGAACAGTTACTGTGTAGATGGCCCCTGTGTTCATCTCCAAGATCTTGGCCTAAGCATAGAGAGCACCTCGGAGCCCAGAGGATCTCCTGACTGAGCCGGGCTCCACGAACAACACTTGACCCCCAAAGGCCTTTCTTTCCCAGCTCCACTTTGATGGCTGGAGTCACAATTATGACTTCTGGATTGACGCCGACCACCCGGATATCCACCCTGCAGGCTGGTGCTCCAAGACAGGACATCCCCTGGAGCCTCCTCTCCGTGTGTACTCTCAGTACATGCTGCTAACTTTCCCTTTCCACCAACCTCTGACAGCCCTCCCGGGGCTCCAGTGCCCACAGTGAGCCTGGGATGCCTAGCCCCCTATTCCCCAGGACTTCCTGCCACACTAAACCAAGGCATGCCCACAGGTCCCAGCAAAGCATAAAAAAGTCAAACCTTCCTTCCCCAATGATAGCTGATACCCGATGGCAGGAATGAGCACAGCTTGGCTCAGGGCCTGGTCTCCAAGGAACTAGTTCTGGGTACTGACCCCCCACCACCACCACATGGAAACTATCCATTTCTCCTGTCTCCAGGACTCCATGCTGACTTCTCTTTTGCCCCTGTAGGGCCCAGAGAATCCAGCTCTGCCTCACCTGGGAGCTGCCCCATGCTCAGCCACAGGAGCCCGCCCCACACAAAGCCCTCCAAATACAGCTTTCACCAGCGGTAAGTAAAGCAACAGCTGAGACCCAGAGTGAAGCAGGTATCGTTCAGGGAAGAGTCTTTTACAGCTGTGGAGCAAGACCCAACAGCATTCCCCAGGACCCAGGGCCAAGGTTAGGGGGGACTCGGTAGAGACAAGTGGATCCACCCAACTAAAGCCTTCATCTCCCCAGGAAGTGCCCCACTCCTGGCTGTGATGGCTCTGGCCACATTACAGGCAAGTTCACGGCTCACCACTGCCTCTCTGGCTGCCCGCTGGCCGAGAGGAACCAGAGTCGGCTGAAAGCAGAGCTGTCCGACTCGGAGACGGCAGCCAGGAAGAAGAACCTGTCTAATTTGTCCCCAAGGAAGAAGCCCCGCCATCATGGCCGGTGCGGAGGCCAGGGAGTCAGGTCCTGGGCTTCACGGGTGTGGGGCCTCGTGTCTTCTTGGGCCAGCCACTGATCCTCTGCTGCGGCCCCGGTCCCTCTCTCTCCAGGATTGGACGTCCTCCAAAGTATCGCAAGAGTCCGCAAGAAGATTTCCAAGGTGAGTGAGTCCAGTTGACAGAGGATGCTGAGCAGGGAGCCTGTGATTGATGGAACCAGACACCAGGGCACCGGAATGAGAGCCACTGGAAAGGAGGCCACTGCTTTGAAGAGTCTTTTGGTGCAGAGCGCAGGGGCAAGAGCACAGGATAAGGCCTTGGGTGGCCAAGGCTTCTGGTCCTGCGGGCTTTCTAGGAGTCTGTGGAAAAGGGGGTGGGGGGCTGGATTTCCACAAGGTGGAGCAATGGCCCTGCTCCATTTGTCTGTGATTCTACACTTCCTCAGGAGACCATGGCTGTCAGTTGTATGACCTTGAGCAAGCCACTTTCCTCACTTGAGAGCATTGGGAGTCACGGGCTGAACTGACGATGGTGGCTATTATTACCGTTCACTGAGCCAGGCACCGCAATGAACATTTTGTAGCTGCTTTCTCCCGCACTCCAGTCTCCTGCACTGTGTCTAATTAGAGAGGAATAGGAGGCTCAGAGGCAAAATCATTTGCTCAGGGTCATTTACCTTCTGAGAGGCTGAACTAGAATTCGAACTTGGACCTGATGTCTGCCACATGGCATTAGGCTTAAAGCCCTGTGCCCTAATGTCATGTCAGTGCCCATTCCCCTTGGGTTCATTTGCGTAGATTTACATAACAAAATACCACAGACTACTGGGTGGCCTGAAGAGCAGGCGTTTATTTACCTCACAGTTCTGGAGTTGCAGGCAAGGTGTCTGGATTGCTATCTTCTTGGACCTTTCTCCCAGTGCACAGACCACTGGCTGCTTACGCCCTTGCTGCTCTGTCTTGTGTGAGCATCCCTGGTGTCTCACACCAGATTCCCTGAGCCTGGCATCCTCAATCAGATGCTGAGAATAATAAGAGCTCACAGCACGGTGTGTTCAGCACAGCTAACTACACACCAGTCGGAAGCTCGTGCCTGGAAGACCCCCCCACCCCCACCCCGGCTTCTCTCTTTACTGTTTCCTCCTGATGGAAACAGAAGATAGTTTTTGTAGCCTCAGATCTGAATGCCAAGCATCTTGGCTGACATCTGGGTCCTCCCTAGGAAGCTATCCCAGTCAGGGTCAGGCTATAGTAGGCCTCTCTCCTGCCTGCCATGGTACTTTGGTCAGCTCTCATGTGCAGGACTACATTCTAACCACCAGAGGGCACCTCCTGACTGAATGTGGAGGGTTCTGGGGGTTGGGGGAGTGATGCCATGGTGTGCATGCGGAGGTCAGAGGACAACTTCGTCATGTCTGTTCTCTCTTTCTACCTTTATATGGGCTTGGGGAATCTAGTTCAAGTTCTCAGGCTTGCACAGCCTATACCTTACGTACCTTTACCTGCTAAGCCCTCTCTCCAGTCCAGAAGTCTTTCCAGTGGTTACAGCTATGGCCAAAGGAAAAGGGAAGGGACTCAGGCCTCACCCTGGCCCCTAAGGCATCTCAGGGACAGAGCCCAGGTCTCTCATCTCCACAGAGGGCTGTCTGCTGTACCAGCAGGCCTTTTACCAGGAAGGGACACTGGCCACAGCTGCCCCTTCTAGAGGAGACTCCTCACACATCTATGGTAGACCAAAATGCAGGGTCCAGATGTGCACGTGACAGTCCTGTCAGGGAAAACCACCTGGCCCTTGGTTGTGCTCATTGCCCAGGTCCCACAAGGGTCACCTCTTTGGAAGAACCTTCTAGCTGTGTGGATAGATGGTTAAATACAATGCTGTGGCTGCTCACTAGAGTCAGGCTCTGCTCTGGGGAGTAAGATGGGACCCAGGGTACCATCTTTACCTATGGTCCTAAAACATGATCAGGCAGGGGAGACACAGCCATTGGGTCACAGCTGGAACTGGCCAGCAGTCACAGGGAGCAGCCCCTCAGTGATGCTTCGGTGAGCAATGCACAGGCGTGGACTGAGATGCAGAGGCTGCAGGAGAGTGACAGTGGGTCTGTGGTAGGATCCCAGAGGTCCAGGGTGGGCCTATGAGGAGCTGAAGAAGCCACGAGGCTAAGGCTTAGGAAGTGAGATGGGGCAGGATAGTCTGTACCAGGCAGAGGCTGCTATATAGAAGACAGCACCGGAAGTGCTGCATTCTGCATCCAGAATTATCAGCAAGCACTACAAAAGAGCAATTAGCCAGAACTATGGACCAGGACAGAGTAGGCCTCCAGGAGAGTGGCCAAGCTGCCTGAGGGCCCTGGGCCTAGTGCAGAGGATGGGGTCAGGTTGTCAGCAGTTGAATTGAGTAAAGTCAAAGGGGTGAGTGCCAGACCTGCTAAAGAGGAAGTCAAACAGTGGCTTCAGTCGCCTGACCCATTGAGCCAGGGATTCCTGAGCAGATGAGGAAGCAAGCAATGACAGCCTGTGGCTGGACAGCTGATAAGAATTCATTCTCTGGGGCCAGAATCACCCTGCTCAGAGTCTAAAAGGGCTTCAGAAAGGACACAGAACTCAGTACTGATGTCAGGGATGAACTTGTTTGAATGTAAGGGTTGTTTGATGGCCCTAGCTCCAAGAGAGAACCCTCACAAGGCCCAGAGTGCTGGGGTTACTCCAGGCAGCCGATGCCGAAGCCTGCAAGCAAGCAACCCATTTGGCCAGCCACATACCAGCTCACCCACGTGGTTCTGCAGGCTTTCAGGAGGGGTCCTCACCCTGTCTGTTGTGCCAGCCAGTGTCCCCTGTGTCGTGTGAGCTCTCCCTAGTGCTAGCCCACTGCTCTCTGCTTCTGCCTTCTAGCCCTTCCTCCCAGTGTGGTGCACCAGTCCCTCTTCATGTCCACCTTGGCCACCCACCCCGATCGCTCATTCTCTCTGTGCTGGGAGCAGCACTGCAAGCTCTTGCCAGGAGTGGCAGGTGTCTCAGCCTCCACAGTCTCCAAGTGGACCATTGAAGAGGTATGGAGTCTTTCCTTAGCCTCATCCTCTCTTCTTCCTGCCCGCTAAACCACACCCTAGGAGGGGGCTCAGGCTAGGGCTGGCTCAGATGGAGCCTCATGCCACGCCCCACAGCCTCCACCTTGGGCTCATCCTTCCTGTGCAAAGCCCCTTTAGTTGCACAGCAAGGCTGACCAGATCTGGCCTCTTATGGTGGATAGAGAGGGTGGGTCCTGTCAATCAAGCTGGGACTCTAGCAGGACAGACATACTTTAAGGAACAAGAGACCTTCCCTCATGTACCACCATACAAAGACATGAGGATTTCCTAAAGCTAATAAGAAAGAAACCGCTGGTGTAGTCCAAGGGGCCCCAAGACCATGTAGACTTACCCTCCCTTGGATCCCATCCCCTGGTTAACGCGTCTCCTTTGATTTCCAAGGTCTTTGGTTTCGTTCTGACCTTGACGGGCTCTGAGGACCAAGCACGCCTTTTCAAAGATGAGGTAAGGTACAAGTGCAGAGGGACAGAGACAAAGTTACTGCCATTGAGGTGGCAGAAATCCATTACCTGAGCCCGAGAGGAACCTCTGATGCCCTGCAAGGCAAGACCAGTCATAGCTGTCCATGTCTGAGAAATTGTGCAGAGACGGTGGCCCATCTTGGAGATACTGTGTTCAGATGTCCTTTGGGAAGGAAGATGTGTCCTGAAGAAGGAATCCAGTTGCTCTCATGCTGTCTTCCCTGGGGCCATTTGAATTGAAGTGTTTCCCAGTTTGGGGTGCTGGGGAGCAAACACAGCTTCATCCAGGCTGAGCAGATACTCCACTACTGAGCTGCACCCCTGCATACCACTGAGCCCAAAGCAGATATTGGGTGCCGTAGGTGTAGGTATTTTTTGCAGAGATCCTGACACACGAAAGTTAACGCCCAAGAGCTTAGGGAAGATATGAAGCAATGAGTTCTGGGAAAACAAATGTCAGGTTGAAGGCAGCCTGGACCAGAATCTTAGCTCTCCCAGTTTGAACCACTTGTCTCTGAGCCCACATCCTCCCGTTTTTAAGATGGAGGTAGAGCAAGTGCACTAAGAGCAAGTGCCTGGCAGGTCACTGTGAGCTTTAGAAAGCAGGAGTGAGTCTTCACTGCAGTACAGCTACATGACCATATCATTGGCATGTGTGTCCATCTATCTAGCAACATTATAGAGTCATATGGAAATCACACCACTATACCAAAAGCCCAATACAGGTGAGACCTCTAGCAATGGTAATCTGACTTTGTGTGCACAGTTGCCCCTAAATAAAGAACTTTCTTCATGACTCTCTTAATCTGTAGAATTTGACAGTAGAAAGAGCCCTTGAGTGTGTTTGAGTCTTCCTTCCAAATCAACTGAAGCAGTCCCTTGCCCCCAGCACAGTGTGGGCTCAGCTGCCTAAATCTGTGCCCTGTAAGAAAGATGGATATCTTTAGGCCCAGCACGGTCTGCCTCTTCCCATCTGGATGCTGGTCTTGCCCCCTGTGTTGCTGATCTTATTTGTGCTTGTCTGGTGTCTAGCTGGACTCCTGTTTCTAGAACCTTCTGAGTAACATGGAGCTAATGCCTGCTCCATGGGTGGCTTGTTGGTTTCACTTTCATTTGTTTGGGGTTTGGTTTGGTTTGGCTTTGGCTTTGGTTTTGGTGCTGAGGATTGAGCCCAGAGCTTCTTGCAAGCTAAGGCTGTTGTTTGCCACTGTTCAGTTAGCTATGCCCTCCACCCCACCATCCCCAGACGAACTGACTGAGGCGAACACCCAACGCCACAAGTTTTACGAATGTGTGTACTTGAATCCACCTCCATCAAGACAGACCATTCCCATCACACCAGAAAGTTCTGCCTCAGCCCCCGCTGGTCAGGCCCCACCCCAAAACATAAGCACTGTGGATCATCGAACCTTTTTTAGCACTGTGGATTATAGCACTATAGACTGGGTTTGCATATTCTTAAATTATGCAATGGGATCAGACAGCAGGGGCGCTGTGGTTCTCTCTCTTCATTCCCTGTAGTGTTGGGGGCCTGTTGTGTAGTGCTGAATACACTCTCGGTTTTTTCTCCATCTAAAGGACAGGCTGTAGGCCTCCTGTTCATGGACATTTAGATGGTTCCCCTCCGGAGTCCCATACAACCTCCTTCCTCTGTTTTCTTCATCTCCCTCCCTCCCTCCTCACAACTGACTTTTCTCCTCCCTGACTAGAATGTGTGCTCACCAGCCTTCCACACACTTGCTTTGTCTGCCCTGGCATGAGGTTGTTAAATTACAGGCACCATCATGATTCACCCGAGGGCTGTGACTCGTGACTTTATACAGTGTTGTTATTGCACCAGCAATCAGTGGTTGCTCCTCAGGTTATCCACACCCTGCCCATATCCGCATTTCCTGTCATCATAGAGCATTTTAAACAATAGTTCTTGAGCTAAGTAAAGCCCACATAAATTGTTTTAGGTTTTATATAGCCCTTAAATATCCTCCAATTCTAGAAAGGTAACCTTTTTTCTTTTTCTTGTTTTATTTTTTTCTCGTGACATTTTAGAAGTGAGGACTAGCAGGTTAGCTAAGTGGATGGAGGCACTTGACACCAAGCCTAAAGACCTGAGTTTGATCCCCAGGATTCACATGATGGAAGGAGAGAGCTGACTCCCAAAAATTGCCCTCTGACCCCCACATGCATGTCGGGACATGCGCACATCCACATTCACACCCACACCCATATACACACAAAACAAATGACTGTAATGGGAAAAATTTAAACTAGAGATCAGATCCAAAGGCTTCATTAGATCTAAGTGTTCTCTGTCTCTCTCATTTGGGGGTGGGAAAAGGTCGGAGGTAACAGTGCACCCTATGCCACAGCCGTCAGAATGCAGCGTCTGCCCAGCTCGCCGTCAGTGGCACTGAAGACCACTGATCAGTGGGCTCCCATGGGACTGCGATGGGCTTTCTCTTGTCTTTGTTTTGTTTTGGCTGCCGGCATTTCACAAATGCGAGATCACAGGTGTAGATATGGAGGCTGTTACCCAGGTTACAGAAGGAGCCCAGGTAGCATTTTTGAAGGACGATTAATGAATGAAGCTATGAAACTACTTCGACCACGAGCCTTCCTGGCTTCCTGGGCAGCCTCCCTGCACCCTGTGCTTAGACAAACCTGGCATTTGGTTCTGTGCTCAGCTGTCACTATTTTGAAATTCTTAATAACTTTCAAACATGGAGCTCCACATTTGCATTAAGTATGACATCCCACAACTGTATAACAGCTAGTTTCTCGAAGCTACTGTCTGTAAGGGCTCCAGGGAGGGTTTTCCAGTATAGATGCTGACACAGACCTGTTAGCAGAAAGAGAAACTCTATGTGTACAGCGGGAACCAGGCTGCCCTGCTTTCCTTCTCCATCCCCATTGCCGTCTTTCTTTTCTTCTTTTTCCCTCCCTTGTCCTTCCTCTTTACCCCCCTTCCTTTCCCACCTGCCACATGCCCCTTCTCCCCTCCCCATACCCACCTCACATATCTGCCCCTTTCCTTTTACCTCTCTCCCACCACCCTCTCCTCCTCCGATTTCCTCCTTTTTCTCCCTCCCCCTCAGATGATTGACGGCGAGGCCTTCCTTTTGCTGACACAGGCAGACATTGTGAAGATCATGAGTGTCAAGCTGGGCCCAGCCTTGAAGATCTATAACGCCATTCTCATGTTCAAAAACACTGATGACACCTTTAAGTGACTGGCCAGGTGGGACCTCCTCCCACCCTTGCCAGGCTCTCTCCTCAGACGGTGCTCCTTTCCTGCATCCCTGTCCTCACGGTCTGACTAGGGCTGGCCCTTCCCAGAAGGTGTTTGGGAGCAGACGAGTCTTGGCCCTCGGTCCTGGAGTCCATTTGTCTCCAGGTTGCCCCAGTGATGGCGTAACTAAACTGAGGCCTGACTGGTAGAAAGGAATGCAGGTATCCTGGCTAGGGCAGCCTGCATCTTCAGTCACCTTGGTTATTGTCTTAGGAGTTAGGAGGAGCTGGGTCCAGTAGGCATCTTCTGCTCAGACCTCTGTCCTTTTTTGGAATCTCTGTGATTTTTTTCTCTTTTGCCCCTCTCCCCCTTCTAAGAAGTGACCATAACTTTGGCATTCTTATTTTACATAAAAGGTGCCTCCTCCCTTTCTGCTGTTGGCTGTGTACCCTTCCTCTGCTGCCTGGTTCCTGGGCAGCACCTATCATGGTCCAGCCAGATGGCTCTTCTCCTGTAGATGTGTAAGTCTCAGAAATATGGGAACTTCCCATTGGGAGCCCCTGGCTGTCTTTCCCCTTTGCCTCTAGGCAGAGATCCAGAGCCAAGGCACCTTCCTGGACGTGTTCCGTTGAGGACCAATCAGCCTTGGAGTGGCCATTTCCAGGGCTTGGTTCAGCAGAGTGAGCAGATGGATAGAGCCCATGTTAAAACAAATGGGGCTCGGGTTCCCTGATGCTGCCTAGACACCAGCAGGTGCAGTCTGCTGGGTGTGGGGAACATGCAGTCTGGGCTGGTAGGCAATGCAGGCTAGGATGCCAGACACATTGGAGTCATTGGCCTGAAGGGTATCTCTAGACAGCAAGGTGGCAGCAACATCCTGTCTGTGTCTGTGGATCTCAGCCAAGACATTACACAAGAGTGAGAGGCCCCTGCCAGTCCAGCCTCCTGCCCAGAGAGTGCAGCACTGCCTAGCACACAACCCCTGTGACATCATATTCACTCTGTCCCTTAAACATTTCTCATTTTGCTCTTGAGTCTAACAAAGGCCACTTACAGTAGAGAGTTGAAAAGCTTCCCCCTCCAGTCTGAACTCTCTGGTTGCTTACACCCTTCTTGCCACTCTCTAACTGCCTCTCACTGCCAGCTGGGTCCCTGCTGCGACTCGGGGACTTGGACCTTTCTGTCCAAGTGGAAATTTAGTCTCCACTCAATTACTGCCAAACTCGCCTCCCAGCCTATATGGGGAGCCCCAGAGCCCAGCAGGAGTCACCCTACCCATAGGTGGAAGCCAGTGCCAAGCTTCATCTGGTGCTGAGGTGGGCCTGCAGGCTGAAGGTCATCCCCCAGTGCAGTACACTTGTAAGTCATGTAGGGGTGTGTGTGTGTGTGTGTGTGTGTGTGTGTGTGTGTGTGTGTGT
>LOJH01020570.1:0-20836 GCA_001685095.1 Ellobius talpinus
CAGCTCATGCTTAGTGCATCCGCCAAATCTTTCTTCCCTTCCTTACTGCAGCCCCAGTGCTCCCAGGAACTGCTGTGTACACAGCAAAGGAAACCCACAAGGATATTCAGATACCAGCTGCAGGGACACAGACATAGCAGTGAAGAACACCCCTGCTGGACAGAGGTCTGCAGAGCCCTGGGTGGACAAACAGAGGGCACCTAACCTGGGAGGGGCAGGTAGGAGGAACCATGGCCCAAGAGGAGCAATCTAGCCACAGCCCAGAGGCAGAGTAGGGAGCACAGTGGACAGGACCAGGGAACACAGGAGCTGAGTCTCAGGAGCCCTGCAGATCTGCTGCAGGGCTCAGATCGCATCATGAGGGCACCATGGGGCCAGCGAGCATTTTAAGCCTGGAAATAACATGGTGAGAGAGATGCTTTGAGAATCTCAGGGAGCCAGGTAAGAAGCAACTGCAGTATTCCAAGCAACAACTAGGAGGATCTGAGTACAAACTGAATCAGCATGGACAGAGGGACGAGAAGAGAAAAGAAGACTGGACATGAGGACTGGACCCAACTCAGTGATGCTCCCAATGGGGTGAAGAAAGCAATGAGCAGACACCAGGTATGGCAGGAAAGCCTGAGAGGCCACAACCAGAATGTCACAGCTGATCACTCTCCACGGAAGGTCGAAAGTTTGACCTGGGCTGCAGTGTGGAAGGGGCTGAGGGAGCCTCTTGAGAGATTGTCACAATTGGTCCACTGAGGCCTGAGGGAGGGCCCAAATCAGCAAGCTGCTTCTGTCACATTGCCCAACAGCACTTTCCAGCCATCAGGGTCTCCTGTACTAGGGAGGGATCAGGCTTGCAAACAGTGTCCCTCAGCTCCCAGCTAAGAGGCAGTAGGCAGTTCTCCAGGGGGGAAGCCTGAAGAGCCAGCACATACATCCTACAAGAGTAGCCTGGGGACATAGGCACTCCCAATTTTGTGTCCCAGCTAGCCCTGGGCACAATTGGCAAGAAGGCACCTGGCATTGCCCCAGAATGCCATGGCACCTGTGAAGCATGGCAGCAGCATGGTGACTAAGGGAAAGAAATATAGACATGTGACATCATGACATCTCACGGGACCCAGGTGCTAGGAGCCTGGGCCCGGAGGCAGGAGCCACTGAGCGGGACGCATAAGCAGATCATGTACCAGCTACCTACCTGGCCGGGGCAGCGGAGGCTGGACAGTATAAACGTTTTGAGAGAAAGGTTTCACACTGTGGGAGAAAGGAGAGAGAAGGCATCAGCCACTAGGAAGAGCTGCAGGGTAGGCTTGGCCACTGCTGGCCTCAGCAGGCATTGGTTTCCAGCCCCCTCCCCTGCCAATTCCCTCAGGTTTTGAGTCATGGAAGCAACATGTCTGTTGGGGCAATCCACCTCACATCGTCTCCCAGGCCAAGCAGATGTCTCTTTGGGTATCAGCTTTAGAGCCCCTCCTATGCCCTGTCCAGAAGAACACGTCAGTAAAAGGCACTTCGCAGACTAAGCAAGGGACGTCTGAGAGCAAAGCCTTATTCCTAAAGTCAAGGCTGATCTCACACTGCAGCCCGTTGTCTCCCCCTGCTCCACCTCCCAAAGCTAGGCTCTATTTCCTAAAATTCTAGGTTCGGATTCAGTTCAGGGAGTGAGGGGTAGAAAATCAAACCATACTCACTCATGGGATGTTCCAGGTTGGCCTGGCAAAGCTCCTTGCCAAAACTGTGGAGGTAAAAGGTATAGACTCAGCTTGGCTGTGCTGTGCACAGAAGCCCACGAGGATTGTGAAAGGAGTCTGTAAGGGAGAGAGACCATGCAGGTCTCCAGGTGTAAAAGGAGGAAGGAAGGAAGCCAAGGCCTCTGTTTAACTGGCTGACGCTACAGGCAGCAGCCACAAGGTGTGTTTCCCTGTGCTCCCCAGGGAAAGCTAGGTTTTGATGGTAAATGGCTCCAGTCACACCAAGGAGTGTTCCCCTGTGATGCCCAGGGAAAGCCAGGCTTTGTGTTCCCCTGTGCTCCCTGGGGAAAGCCAGGCTTGCTGACCCTCACTTTCTCCCTCCTCCCATCAAGACTCACAGGGCTCTTCAACATGTAAGGTTCTAAGGTCCTAAAGAAATCTACCCTACCCAGGGGCTCAGTGGTAGAGTGTGTGCTTAGCTTGCATAAGGTACATGGCTCCCACCTCAAATACCAAAAATGATATAAATCAAGTGTCTACACAATCATTTTATGTTCAATCTAACATCCCAACTAGTGCCCTCTGACTCCCTATGAAATACGATGGCAGAAAGGCCTGTGGAATTCAAGACCTGTCCCATCCCCACCAGTGAGGGCAGTGCAAGTTGGGCATCTTGAAGAGGTTATATGACAAGCTTCAGAAAGAGGAACATTTTAAAAGTGTGGCAATGCGGACAGGGTTGAGACTGGTCGTTAGGCTGACAAAATCAAAATCTGAGCACAGGTTTGTCCCTAGACAGGAGCTCTCCACACAGAAGGTGGGCTTTGCTGGGATGCTGAGCAGGAGGAGTAGGGTCAAGGATGAATGGTGGCTATTTGAGGACCGAATAGTCTAGTCAAAGCCTCAGGATTCAGCTCCAGTTGCTGGAGTCCTGGCCACCTGGCCAGCTAATGAGAGCAGCCTCTTGCATCTCTTTAAAGTCTGCTGTATTGTTAAGGACCTCAAACAGCGGTTCCAGCAACAGCCCTGGTTTAGAATGAGCTCTGGGAGGGCTCAGAAGAGAGGGATGGAGACTGGCCACTGTGCCCAGCTCTGAAGAAGAGACAGTGTGAGGAGAGCTCTGATGGCCTCTTGCTCTGGGTTGCCCCACTTACCCCTGAGATTGCTGGGTAGCCAGGACCCCGGGCAAGAGCCATTTTACTGTGGAAGGCTGTGGCAGAGACGATCTGGGCGGACGACATGGCAGCCATGCTCTGCAGGGCCTTGTTCTTAGCTGCCTGGTCCTGGGAAGACATGGGAAGGGAGGACCTTAGCAGGGCCACTGGCCAGGCTCAATGGAGGATGATCTGGCCGTGGAGTCAGAAAAGCTGTCCAGTGCCAGTAGCCAGAGCTGGGGACGGGATTTGAGTTTGTGATGTACTAACATGCTGGTGACTGAGCAGGGGTCTCAGCTTCTCTCATAAGTTTCCTCATCCATTGTGGAAGCATAAAACTGACTAGAAACTATGCCAGGCTGACTGACTGCCCTCCCTCCCTCCCTTCCTTCCTTCCTCCCTCTCTCTCCTGTCTCTTTTTAGTGCTGGGGATGGAACCCCAAGCTTCAAGCATGTGCTCTACCACTGAACCCACAGCCCAGTTACAATCGTTATAAAATGGAGAGTAGTGAGCCAGTATTTCACAGTAAACGAGAATGTGTTAGAACCAAGTCAGCCTTGGGTAAGACAAAAATCAAGACTGGCAGCTACCTCTGTAGCTTAAAAGTCTACAGGGCAATCTCCCTCAGTCCACACAGCAACTGAGTCCGGATGCAGTATAGTCCTGAGGCTTGAGAGGTGTCTAACCAGAAGCCACTCAGGAGCAGTCTGGAAATAGGTGTGGTCTGAGACATCGCACAGGGGATCCTGAGAAATGCTAATGCACTTTGACCCCTAGGAGGGCAGAGGCTCAGGAGGATCCCTCTTAGAAGGTGAAGAACTGGGGCTCAGAGAATTTAGCCTTAAGACAGTGGTCCATGCTGTGGCTCAGAAGTGTTCCTCCTAAGTTCACAGGTTGATGGCTATTTGGAGATGGGACCTGTGGAAGGTAATTAAGCAAAGTCACGAGCGTGAGTCCCCATGATGGTATTCGTGGCCTACAAGAAAAGGAAGAATGACTTGTGCTAGCTTGTTCTCTGTGGTGATACCCTTCTCCATGTTTTAATGCCCCAAGAAGGCCCTCACAGATACTGGATAGATGCTATAGCTGTGTTCTCAGACTGTGGACTACAGAAGCATTTATTATTTTTTCTATTAATTAATTATTTGTTTTATGTGTGTAAGTGTTTTGCCTGCGTGTATGATGTATGTATTGTAGTATGCACATGCCTGGTACCTACAGAAGCAAGAAGGACCCCAGGAACTAGAGTTAGAGATGGTTATGAACTACTTACTATGTAGGTATTGGAAATTGAACCCAGACCCTCTGCCAGAGCAATTAACAGCTGATCCATCTCTCCAGTCCCATCAGCATCTATTCGTTAAACTTTCTTTTATTTTTCTTTCTGTACAGAGTCCGAGCCTAGGACCTTTGCACATGCTAGGCACCCACTCTACCACGACAGTAGTTCTATTCACGGCCCCTAGTCCTTGTCTTCAAGGTGCTGAGGCTTGAACTTGGGGCCTTACACACACTACAGAACCCTACCCCTGAACTATACCACCCTCTTTTTGTTTAAAATTTTGAGATAGGGTCTCACTGGAATGCCCAGGCTGGCCTTGATCTTGGATCCTCCTAAGTAACTGAGATTGTACACAGGTGCCATCGTGCCCATTCCCCTCTTTTTAAAGACAGAGGCTGCCATATAGGCTGTTCTCAGACACATAGGATGAGTGATCTTCCTGCGTCAGCCTCCAGATAAGACTATAGGCACATACAATCACACGACTAGTTTTTTACAAATAATTACCAAGTCTGAGGAATTTTTCCATCATCACAGGAAAAATGACTAGGACACAGCAGGCTGGTACAGAGAGGGCCATGCCAGCTGAAGGGGCAGTGCAAAAGTGTTAGGATGTGCCAACAGCCAGTACTCAACGATGCAGGACATGGAAGCCATATTATGGTCCCCATCATCAGGGAGTTGGTGCAACTTGTCACTGGCACCCTCACCCCCGTCCTTCTGTGGTTAAACGAGGGCCTTGTTTTCAAAGGCCGACTCTGAAATCATGTACTTTCAGGAGGAAAAGGCATTCCAGGCCAGCCCTCCCAAGCAGACCACATCCTCACGGCTGCTGAGATTAACAACTGCATCCAGAGAGCTCCATCCGCTCCATGCCAACAACATGTGTCCCTTCCTGTATCCTTAATCTAAACAAATGACAGGGCTCAGGAAACCACATCCTCAATATGTGAGGTGGGAGGAAGGGGAAAGGACATCGTAAGGATGACATCAAATGGCCAGAGAGCAGGGTCAGGAGTTAGGTTATTTTCCAGTTGAAGGGGACCTTACCACACAACACCCTGTCATTTTGTAGATGAGAATACAGAACGGGGCTCATGAAGGGTGCAGGACATGACCATGAGACAGTGATGGGATACAACAATCCCAAGGATTTCTGTCCACCCTACTGTCCATCCCAGAGCTTAACCACCGTGGTCCCAGGAGCCTCAAAAGCAGGACAGAGTCCTCAGAACAGCTTCTGAGGATATGGAAATGCATGACAATTTAGGTACTTTTAGAGGTTCGTGGCTCCTCTTGATGCCTGACTGGAGGCCCACTGACAGTTGTCTTCAAGTCTCAAGTTACAAACAGACATGTGATTCTGTGAAGCAAATATGGACAGTAGAGACATCCCAAGGAACGGAACAGTCCCCTAGACACTCTAAACATAACATGGCTCTTCGGTCCTCGCTGTCACCTCTGGGATCTCAGTGAGTCAGAGGCAGACCAGAGAGGGGACATGGAAAGTCAGTGGGTCTTTAGGGTTGGGGGTGTTCCAGGGAGGGAACCACAGCTGCAGGCAGGCCAGCTGTCCTGGGAACAAAGGATGTGGGTGCTGAGCCACAGCTTTGGGGTGTGGAGGGCAGCTGGGCTGAGGGCAGGAAGAACAGTGGGTATGGCTTCTTAGGAGGCAGAGGTCCGTGGTTCTACCTCTGGGCCATGCCGTGTAAGAGGTGATAGACAGGTCTAACGGTGGTGGCACACACCTTTAATCCCAGCACTCAAGAGGCAGAGGCAGGTGGATGTCTGTGAGTCTGAGGCTAGCCTTGTCTACAGAATGAGTTCCAGGACAGCCAGGACTACACAGAGAAACCCTGTCTTAAAACCACCACTACCACCCCCCTCCAAAAGAAGGTGATGGACAGGACGGTGTGAGGTGATCCAGCCCAGCAGCTTTTAAACTGGGCTCTGAGGCAGTACAGAGTTCTTCCTTAGGCATGAGAGACTGCTCAGGAGTTGGGGTGTGGACTGGGAGTCTTGGCCTACTCTTTGCCAAACTGGCTACAATCAGAATGACCCAGTGGAAGATATATTGAGGTACAATTTTGTTTGAGAAAAATAAAACAGAGTCTCATGGCTTCAACAAAGATGCATTTACTGGTCTAATCGGAGTGTTCAAGTGCTAGGCCTTCCTTCCAAGTGGCCAGGCAGGTCATGTGATTAAGAACTAACTCCCTGATGGAGAATTCACCCCCTCCTAGTGCTCCCCAGAAGGCCCTGGGCCCAGAGTCCTGGAGGACTGTCTTCCTAAGAGGACCCACCTGCAACCGACCTTACACTGACGGGGGTTTAGGGAGGGGACACAAGTGCCATCTCGGAGAACACAGAGGGAGCAGAAATGCTGAGTGTGGGCCTTTCTACACTAACTCCCAGGTGGGGCCCAGCAGGGGACCACCACCCGTATATACAGATCTACAGAGAGGCCACAGGCTAGGCCTGACTGTCCTTAATGGCAAAAGGCACATAGGCTCAGCACAGAGGAAACCCTTGAGCTCACAGGGTTGACTTTCCCAACTGGAAAAAGAGTCCCAGCTTCTGGAAAGCCCCACTGCCCCCAAGTCCCAGGGTTCTCTCTCTGCTGACACTGTTTTCGTTACCTTGAGTTTGGCCTGGATCTCCCGGGCTTTTCTGCGGGCAAGCACCTGGATGTGGCTGGAGACCTATTGTAGAAAAGAGAGAATTCCTGTCCTTGCCTCCAGACTGCTTATGCTTCCCCAAGCCTCAGTCCTTGTGGGGAGCTCACTCCTGCCTGGCCCAGTTCAGCATGAGCCTGGCAGTACTGCCCAAGGGTGGTATGATGTGTTTTTCCCCCTAGTACCCTGGAGAGGGAGTTTGACTCTCTAGAAAAGGGATGGACCCAGGAACCCAGATGAGTGGGCACCACTCCCACCCCCATGGGCGTAGGCATGATGGATGGGGTGATCTTTCAGGCCTCACCTGCTTCCTGGTGCGGGTCTTCCCGGTGCGGAGCTTGATGTAGCGTGCAATCAGCTCGTTCCGACCTGCAGAAACACCCACAACCTCTCAGTTCAGAGCGTTTGAGAGTGGGCTCCTCGCTCTGCCCACCTTGGATGGGACTTGGAAAAAAGGCTCTGCGGTTCATTTTCTTCTGCCCTCCTTGAGCACAGGGACATCCCAGGAGTGAGAGGAGACATCAGTCTTACTGAACAGACGGGTGATTTGACAAGAGTAGAATCAGGACACATGGGCCACTGCCACTCAGTCCAAGCTCTGCATCCCACAGTGGCTGCTTAAACATAGTGGCCCCTCTTGGGCTTTCTGTGTGAGGAGTACCTGGCCTAGGAGACTATTATAGTTTCTGCTGCCTCTGGGAATAAGGAGGACCTTAAAGATGGTTGGTGGGCAACGGGGGGCATGGGACATATGGTACTAAGACTCTTCGAGTTGCCAGGGAGGAGTCCTGCCTCTTCATAAAGAAAGAGCTCCCAGGAGAAGTAGTTTAGTGCTGAGGTTTGTATAGCAGGCACAAGGACTTTATTCCAATCTGGTCTCACCAAAAACAAAACCCAGGCAACTTCTTTAGCCGAAGGCTCTGCCTCAGACCAGGTGACAGGCTTCATCTAACAATTAAAAAGCCGCCACATGAAGGCTATTCTGTGTCCCCAGGACTCTAAGGCTGTAAGAGCCAGCCATGTCCTCTATTACTATAAATGAGATCAAAGAAGATTTATTATTTATTAGTATTGAGGCAGGGTCTCATGTAGCCTAGGTCAACTCTGAACTCACTATGCAGTGAAGAATGACTGAGCTCCTGATTCTATTGCTTCCATAGCCTAAGTGCTAGAGTAATAGCCTGTGCCACCATGCCAGGCTTTATAAAGTGCTGGAAACCAAGCCTAGAGCATTGTATATGCTGCTACATCCTCAGCCTCGTTTTGTAGTTGTTATTTTCCTTTATGTGTGCATTTGTTTACTTTTTTGGGAAAAGGTATTGCTATCTAGCCCTTGCTGGATAGGAAATGTCCATCCTTGAGTCTCCTGCCTCTGTCCTCTTACCAAACTCAGTACCTAGGTTAAGGGGTATATGTTCACATAATGGAGCAGTGTATGCTGGAAACAGATGTGTTTGAGGATGAGGGTTGAGTTCAGGCCTGGGGAGCAGGTGGACCTCAGTGGGACCGTAGCTACTGGGTAGGATAAAAGGAAAGAACAGAGAACATCAGATGGCTGGGTGGTGGCTCACACCTTTAGTCCCAGCACTTGGGAGGCAGAGGCAGGTAGATCTCTGTGAGTTCGAGGTCAGCCTGATCTACAGAGTGAGTTCCAGGACAGCCAGGGCTATACAGAGAAACCCTGTCTCAAAAAAAGAGGAAGGAAGGAAGGAAGGAAGGAAGAAAGGAAGGCATTGGATGAGGGAAAGGGAAAACTGAAGTAAAGAAACCTATTATCTCTTTGCTCTACATCTAAGCCAGAGGGCATAGTGGAGGCCTGTCCTGTCAGCTGAGGCTGGGGTGGCCATGTGAGGAAGCTGCTGTTGCAGGGGCAGGTGAGGCGAACAGGCTGCCTGCCACCTGGGCTGTAACTAGAGAACTTGGCCAAAGCCAGACTGGCCCCCAAGCTGACCTTTTCCCAAGGCCAAGTCCAAATTAAGAGCCCTCAACTGCCAGGAAGATGTGCTGTCCTGGGAACTCTGACTTGTCTGTGTCCAAGGAAGGAAGGAGTAGAGAATCAGGCTCCCAGGCACTCTGTGAGCTAGTCTATACCTATAAATCTGAGTCCTGAAAGATGTCTCTTCTCAAAGCCTTGAGAGAAACAGATTCCTTAGGAGCTTTTGGCATTCCAATGAACGTCCATTTCTACTCTGTGTCTAACTCAAGGTGATTGTGCTGCAGCTATGAAACAAGAGGCCTAAGTCACCCATGGTTGGTTACAGAAAAAGAACCACAAACCTGGGGTTTAGGGAGCCAGGCTTGAACTTGCAGCTCCACAAGTGGGCTGTGGGACCACCGCAAGTCACTTCCCTCCATGGACCTCCACCGAGTCGCCTTCTAGTCTAGCTCAGTCTAGTTTAAAGTCTTTCTTCTATATTTGACCACACAAATTTCTACTGCCTTAGGATGCTGAGCTTAATACCAGCTGAACAAGGACTCTGACCAGGCATGGCAGCCATACCTATCATCCCAGCACTTAGGAGCCCAATGAGGGAAGATTGCCTCAAGTCTGAGTCCAACCTGGGATACAGAGAAAACCCAGCCTTTTATTTGTTTGTTTGTTTAAGGCAGGATGAGGGGCAGGAGGACAAGTCTACCGTAGCTCAGTCTCTTCCTCAGGAGGGAGAACACATTCTCAGTCTAAAGAAGTGACCAGAGTTCAGAGACAAAAGCCAAGAATAAGTTGGGGTGACCGAGAAGAGGTTTCTGAAAGCCACAGGCCAATCCAAGCCTGGAGACATGGTGGCAAGTCTCCGAGTTGGTGGTGGGACAGCGGAGTGACAGGGAAGGTAGGTATCTTGGGCAGGGTAACTTCGTTGCATTGGAACACCAGGGCCACATGGAGAGGAAAGGGTTTATTTGGCTTATACTTCCACATCACAGCTTATCATCAAAGTAAGTCAGGACAGGAACTCAAACAGGGCAGGAACCTGGAGGCAGAAGCTGATGCAGAGGCCATGGAGGATGCTGCTTACTGGCTTGTTCCTCATGACTTGCTTAGCCTGCTTTCTTGTTTTTTGTTTGTTTTTTCGAGACAGGGTTTCTCTTAGCCTGCTTTCTTATAGGACCCAGGACCACCAGACTAGGGGTGGCACCGCCCACAATGGGCTGGGCCTCATGTCAATCACTAATGAAGAAAATGTCTCCAAGCCTGCCTGTAGTTCATCTTAAGGAGACATTTTCTCCGTTGAGCATCCTTCCTCACTGGTGACTAGCATGTCAAGTTGACAGAGAGCTAGCCAGCACAGCAGGAGATGTTAGGAACCTCAGGGAGCATCTGGGAAATAGTTCCTGGACTGATCCACTCCCTCATGCCTTGGCTGCTCATCAGTTATCTGTGCTCGTTAGATTCTCAGCACCCCAGAGGGGAAGAATACACTCAAGCTTCAGTTGTTCCAACTCCAGCCTGCACCTCCAAAGTTGGGAATGGGGGGGCACATGCCTGCAACCCAGCGCTTAAGAAGCTGAAGCAGGAGGATCAGGAATTACAGGTCAGCCTGGGCTATACAATGAGACCATGGTTCATACAATAAGCATGTTAAGGTCTCCAGTGTTTGGCACCATTTGAATGAAATCAGTGCAGGAATGGATAAGTCTATCACTGTTCCACTGGGATAGGACTAGGCCTCTTTTCCCCACCTCAGTTCTGGGGTCCAAACCACCACGCGCTGACCTGGATTATTAATCCCCTCCACCTGGCTTCCTGCTTCAGGCTATTCTCGGCTCAGCAGCTGACATGCCTACAAAATCCAAAAAGTGCTGCCCTGGCTTCCCATCCTCCCCAGAGGAAGAGTCCCAGTTCTGCCAGGTGTGGTGGCAGGGTTGGAGTCTCAACCTCAACTCAACGCGGGAGGCTGAGAGGCAGGAGGATTGCTTCTGCCAGGGACACCAGCTTAAGCCACAGAGACAGAGTTTGAGGGGGGAAAAAGCGGTGAAGAAAGCTGGGGATCGTGGCAGAGCTCTTATCCGGTGTACACAAGGAACCTACAAAAATACAGACACACACTTTACACAGACACACATACACATACACATATACAGACACATATACACACAAACAGACACACATATACACTCTATACAGACACACACAGAGACAAACATACACTCTACACAGACACAGACACACATACACACACATATAGGCACCGAGACACACACAGGGTCCTAAGTCCTGTCATTAACACTGAGAGGAAAAAAAGCCAACCTCTTGGACAGTGATGGATGCTTACTATTTTGATGGTGGCAATATCTTCACAGGTCCCCACATCTGCCCAAACTTATCACCACGTAGGTCTTAATTAAGCACATGTCGTTAACACTTCAATAAGATGCCTTGAAGATTAAGTTTAGGGGCCAAGGAGGTGCCATGCCTGACGACCTGAGTCTGATTCCCAGACCCATGGTGGAAGAAGAGAAATGACACTCAGAAATTGTTCTCTTACTTCCACATGTGCTAGGGAGACACACACACTCTTTCATATACACACACACTCTCTCATACACACACACTCTCTCATACACACACGCACACACACACGCACACACATTATTCTTCAATTAAAGGTATTTTTCCCTTGGCACTACAAACCAATCTTGGGAGTTCTCTACTTAATTTTCCTAAATAAACCTACTCATCAAAAATTTAAAACAATAACAGAAACAAACTTTAAAGGTCTAGGACCTGGGTGTGGCAGCTCACACCCGCAATCCCAGCACAAAGGAGGATCGCTGCAAGTCCCAAGCTTATCTGGAGTACAGAGCAAGACCCTGTGTGTTAAAGGGGGTGGGGGCTGAAGAGGTGGCGCAATGGCCTAAGAGCATCCACTGTTCTTGCAAAAGAGCCCCGTTCAGTTCCCAGCACCAACATCTCATAACTCTAGTTCCATGGGAGCCTAGACCCTCTTCTGTGCTCTACAGAATGCGGACCTACATGACTGGGTTCACATAAACTCATGAAGGCACACACAGATTCAAATAAATAAGTTCAAATAAATATCAGCAGTCAGGAGACAGAGGCAGGTCTCTGAGTTCAAGGCCAACCTGATCTATGTAGTGAGTGCCAGATCAGCCAGAGCTACGTAGTGAGACCCTTCTCAAAACAACAAACATCACGGGGAGATGATATAGCTCAGTAAATAGAATGCTCAACTATCATGCAGGGAGCCCGATGTTCAGTCCTGCCCCCCAAACTACATAAACTAGGTGTGGTGGTTCATGCCTACAGTTCTAACACTGTGGAGGTAGAAGCAGGAGGATTGGAAGTTCAAAGTCATCAGGATCTCCAGACGGCTACGTAGGTAGGAACATTTTTCTCACAGCTTAACAACCTGACTTGTAAAGGTGGAAGGAGAAAACTACTTGTCCTCTGACTTCCACATACATGTTGATGTGTATGTGTAGGTACACATACATACATGTGTGTACCTACACATACACATCAACCAACGAACCAATCAATCAAATAAACAGATCACAAAGGTGGCTCAACAGGTCGAGGGGCTAGCTGTGAAGACTAAAGGCCTGAATTCAAATCCCAGGACCCACTTGGAGGGAGTGGAGTTATCCTCTGACCTCATCATGTACACTGTGGCATGACCACATCCACAAACATCTGCACAAATAAATGTCATTTACATTTAAAAAATGAATTGAATATATATATATAAAATATTTTAAATTGAAGTTCAAACTTCCTTTAAAAAAGAAGTTTGGAGTCTACTTGGCAGTGATGGCGGACGCCTTTAATCCCAACACTTAGGAGGCAGAGGCAGGTGGTCTATAGAGCAAGCTTCAGGACAGCCAGGATTACACAAAGAAACCTTGTGCATGTGTGTGTGGGGGGAAGAGTTCAGGGTCATCCTCAGCAAGGTCAGCCTAAATCCTGAGGAATTAGGTTTAGGGGTGTGGTAGATGCACAAGCAAACAGGGACTCCTGTGATGTCAGCTCATGCATTCAGAGGAAGCCCACCTCTCCCTACAACCATGGGTCACACTATTTTCGAAATAATGTCACTCAAACCATCCATTAACAGATGTAGGGGTGACAATTGCCCAAGCCACTTGCTTGTGGCACCGAGCCAGGCCCAAGGGGATGCTGGGAAATGTCTCTTACAGGATAGGCCACCAAAGGCTGGCTGAGACCCTCTATCAAGCCCAGGGAACACTCAGTGCACTCAGTGCAAAAAAGCCGACATTGCCTCAGCCTCCCAAGTGCTGACCAGTGTGTTACCACCACTGGTTCCTTCAAAAAATAAAAAATAAATAAATAGCCAGGTATGTAATTCAAGAGAGAGAGGCAAGAGGAACACTTCGAGGTTAAAGACCAGACTAGAAGACTACCTAATAAATTTCCAGGTCAGTCAAGGCTATAAAAACAGGACCCAATTCAACAATTTAAAAAAAGAAAAAAGCTCTCAGTAATTCTGAGGCACACACCATGCTATGGAGAGCTGCCTCCTGCCCAGTGGGGTCTTCGAACCTCTAACTACCATCTCCACATTCCCTAGCCTCCAAAAACACAAATTCTCCCTTCTCTTCTGGGAATGGCCATTTTGAATTCCATGCCTAAGGGTTGGTCACACAGTGTCCATCCTGTGTTTGTTCAGTACGCTGTCCACAATCTTGGATTCTCTCTCCTGTCTCCATGCCGTTCACCTCAGGCCATCACTCCATCAAGTCCCTCGTCGGAGGAGATGCTGGCAGAGGAGAGTGCCCTAGCATGGAACTGGAGTTTCGGAAGGTGTTGGAGCCAAGAGAAACAGTTCCCTTTCTGTCCCACGGGAAAGGTCACTGCAGCCACACGCTGCGTCCAGGATGGTTATTATCCAATTCACACCGATACACACAGAGCAACCATTAGCTCTTTCTTCCCTTTGACTCCTGCAATGTTATCAGCAGTACCCAGACACTCTGCCGAATCCGCAGAAGTATTCACACAAACACAGATATGGAAGCCCCAGTTGCATTTGCATCCCTGCATTACACCCCACACACAGTTCTAGGCAGTTAGTGTCGTCCCCTCCATGCTACAGATGGGCAGTTAGTGAGTTATTCAATCAAGCTCAAGATGATGAATGGCTGAGATTCAAATTTACACGGATGGGCCTCAGACCCTCTTGCTTTTATTTTTCATTTCTTGTTTATTTTCAAGAGCTATTTATTTATGTATTTATTTAGGGCAGAGGGATGGCTAAGTAGGCTGAAGACCGTCTGGGGTGATGGGGGTAGGAGGCAGGAATATGCTCCTAGAGGGAGAACTCCCAAAGTATGTCAAGCTAGTAAAAAGGAATCTTGCCCAGAAGAAACCTGCAGGAACACCAGGAATAGTGGAGCACACTGGTAATCTCAGCACTGAGGCAGGAGAATTTTTTAGTTGGAAGCCTGCCTAGGCTACAGAGTGAATTTAAGGCTAGCCTGAGCTATACAGTGGTAGGTCTCAAAAACACCTCCCACGTAAGGAGAAGAAAGGGAGGAAGGGGGTGTGGCGGGAAAGAGCGAGGACAGGATAGAAAGTTCAGCTATTTCAGAGGGAGAGAAAGAGACACATGTCCCTGTCCCAGCCCTGCCATCAGTTGTATAACCTCTGCAGTTGAGCTCACAAGTCAGTGACGTAGGAGGTCATCCTGGCCTTCGGAGGGCACCCTGAGCAGCTGGACATTGCAATGTGGCAGGTGGTCTTGGCCCACCCCAGAGAGGACCTGGGAAAGGCTGGGAAGGACATCCCCACCAGACAGATGGTGGGCCCATCTGTCAGAGAACATGTGTCCAAGAGCTAGCACACGCAGCTCAGATCCATGGCCCGCCATGGGAAGAACAGCCCAAGAAGAGCGGAATGCCTCAGCCTGACCACAGCCTTGAGGGTGGGGACCTCTGATGAGGAATTAGCACGGTCTTCTCATGACCTCTCTACTTCCCACAAACCCTACCAGCCAGCTTGGGCCTGGACCTAGACACACGTCCACTAGATCGGATGTCTTCCAAGAACAGTCACTTCTATGTCCCATTTCCCGGGACAGGGCAGTCTCTTCTCTCCACACCAGCCCTCTCGCTATGCTGTAAAAACATAAAAACAGCATCAAAGAAGTAAAGACCCAGCTGCTTAGCGGGAGGCCAGCGCAGGCAGCCATTTTCCCCCAGACTGTCAGGTCCCTCTCTGGTTGGTACTGCTGGTTATTACCCTATCATATTATCCTGCTATACATTGCTCTATTATAATGAATGCAGTGAGTTTTAAAAATCAAAATGGCTAAGAATCTAAAGCATACACTGAGGTCTCTCCAGAGAGTCAGCCCTTTCTCTGAGTCCTGTGTCAACATCCCCTCTTGTAGGCCGGGGCCCAGGAAGGAGAAGCTGTGCCCTAATCTAGAAGGCACAGAGCCTTTCTTTCTAAGATCCGTTGACACCCGAGGGCTGGGGAAGGAGCTTATTTGTGGAGAGGTGACAACCACAGCAATGAGACCTAACCCTGAGCTACTACGACCATCATCCCTGAATGGGCTCCAAGACTTCTGGTGAAATCTTTGTTGGCTGGCATTCCCAAGAGCTTGTCCTGAACATATAGATATGTCCATCCCCACCTCCACTCCCCAGCTGATGGTTTGGGGCTTCACATTCCTTGGTTGAGCTCTCTGCCACAGTCCCCATTAAACATGGAGCTGGTTGAGAGAAAGGACTTCTCTCAGGTCTACATCGTCTCTGCACCATAACTCTCCTAACTGTGGGGGGCGCTCATCATCACAGTTGCTTGGGAGACAGTGTCCATGTGAAAAGGTATTCAACATCTCTGGGCATCACTGTTACAAGACACTACCTTACACCTACTCACATGGCTACGAACAGAAAGGGGAAAATAACCAGGTTGGCAAGCATGTGGAAAAACTGGAACCTTCTGCCTCGCTGGGGTGGGGACGATATAAAGTGGCACATTCACTATGGGAAATGGGTTACTACTGTCAACTTGATCTAGAATCTCTAGGAGAGGCACCACTAGGCACACCCATGAGGGATTACTTGGAGTACAGTTAGGCTCAGGACTTGCCTGTAAGGCATTATCTTGATTATACTGAGTTGGACAGAACAACCCTAAAAGGGCAGCACCATTCTTCAAGTTGGATGGATGGAAAGGAGAAAAGGAAAGCCGAGCACAAGAATTCGTCGCTCTTGGAGCTGGTGAGACAGTGGGTAAGGGTAGTGCTGCCAAGACTGACACCCTGAGCTCAGTTCCTGGGACACACATGGTAGAGGAAGAGACCAGCAATCTGTGGGAGCTGCAGGCAGTCCTCTGAACGAGAGTGTCATGACATGAACGTCACCCTGTTGTGGAGTGACCTTTTTGTACACTGTGAAGATGTATTGCTCTCATTAGTTTAACAAAGAGCTAAATGCCCAGTAGGTAGACAAGAGGTTAGGCAGGACTTGTGGGCAGGGAGGTATTACTGGGATAAAGAAGGGAGGAGTCACCAGAAGCAAGATAAACATGCTGTACTGAGGAAAGGTACCATGAACTGCCTTGTAAAACACAGATAAGAAATATGGGTTGATTTAAATTGTAAAAACTGGTTAGTAACAAGCCTAAGCCGTCAGCCAAGCATTCATAATTAATATGTCTCTGTGTGGTTATTTGGGAGCTAGCTGGCTATACCAGCTATTCCGCCATACCCCCACCATACCCCCTGCCACGATGCCCCCTCCCACATGCATAAACCTGGAGAGATGGCTTAGAAGTTAAGAGCACTTCTGTTCTTCCAGAGGATGAAGTGTCAATTCCTAGTATCCACGTGCTTGCTCAGCACCACCTGGAACTCCAGTCCCAGGAGACCCAATGCCTTCCTTCTGACTTTCATAAGCAACAGGCATGCGTGTGGCACACAGAAAGCCTTTAAGTGCTTTAACTTCCCCTTTAAGTGCTTCTGTGAGACTATTTTTCATCACAGCAAAAGAAAATAGTAGTAAACATTTTTTAGGTATTTGTTTGTTTTGAGACACAGCTTCATTATGTAGCCTTGACTGTCCTAGAAATCCATATGGATACCATGCATACCTCAAACTCAGAGATTTTCCTGCCTCTGCCTCGAGTGCTGGGACTAAAGGCATATGCCACCACACCCAGCTAAACATTGTTTTTAGAGTTAAACATAAAATCACCATAGAAGCCAACAGTTCCTTCCTCCGCTGGATTCCCAAAGGAGTTGCAGAGCGGGACTCAGACACTGCCACACTAATGCTCACCGGCAGTATCATAACAGCCAGAGGACACACAGAAGTCCCTTGGCTGATGATGGTAGCAAGCCAGACATTTGGGCTAGGGCTGTAGCTCAGTGATAGGTCATGTGTTTCGTAAGGACAAAGTCTTGTCTTCTACCCTCGATACAAAACCAAAACAAACCCTTCATAAACATTGAAGCAAATGTTGATTCTACCACTCTGAGGCCAATCCACAAAGATTAAAAAGATAGATAAAACACGCCTTTCATCCCAGCACTTGGGAGGCAGAGGTAGGTGGATCTCTGTGAGTTCAAGAGCAGCATGGCCTGTAGAGAGAATTCCAGGACTACCAGGGTTTACACAGAGAAACCCTGTCTCGAAAGAGAAAGAAAAAAAAAGATAGGTGTTGTTATAGAGGCTATCAGGGCCCAAAATAATAAGCAGTTATAGTTTGATGGGTACAACGTCGACTGCTAAAAGCTATCCTCAGACCTCTGCACGCATGCCATGGCACATGAGCACACATAGACACACACAAGCACACAAAATAAATCAACGAAATCTAATTTAAAATAATAATGTTGTGTTATGTAATGCAGGTGTGTATATCCAAACGTAGAGGTAAGACAAGAATGGCAGATGTCCTGCTCCGTTGGTCCCCACCTCACTCCCTGTAGACAGGGTCTCTCAATGGATATGAAGACAGGCTGGGAAGCTCCACTGACCCTCCTGTCTCTACCCACCAGGCACTGTGGCCACATGCGACATTTTACACAGATGCTTAAAATTTGAACTCAGATCCTCATACTTGCACAGGAAGTACTCTTACCCACTCAGCCAGCCCCCTAAACAGTAATTTTTAAATATAAATAAACTGTGAATATATTTAACAGTGTTGACCATTGTTCATACAAACAGCTTAACAGCCATATTGCTGCCATGAAATAAAGGAAATCAAAACACTCCTCATTCGGAAGAGAAACACAATGTTCAGCAAGGTTAAGTCTTGCTCCCAATGGCTCACACCTGCCATTGGGGTGGCTTAAGTAGAAGAATCTTTTTCCACAGGCCTCTAGAAGCCAGAAGGTGGAGGCCTAAGAGGACCATTGGAAGAGCTGGAAACACAAAGGGTAACAATGAAAAGGGCAAAAGACCCAGGTTCTCGTTAGTTTTTCATCAACTTGACACAGCTCGAGTTGTCTGGGAAAATGGAACTGTAACTGAAAAAAAAATACCCCCATCAGACTGGCCTATACTGTGGGCAAGGCTACCACTCATGCGCTGGTGGTCCTCGGTTGTATGAAAAAGAAGGTTGAGCAAACCATGAGGAGCAAGCCAGTAAGCAGCATCCCTCCATGGTATCTGCTTCAGTGGCTTCTCTTGATGATAGACCGTAACTTCTAAATCCACTAAGCCCTTTCCTAAGTTGCTTTACTGCAGCAATGGACGGCAAACTAGGACACCAGGAACAATGTCATGGCATCAAGACAGTAGGAGGCTCAGTCTTCCAGGCTGAGCTCCCAATCTCTGCCCCATCCCTCAGTAAATAGTCTTGACAAGATTCCAGCCCTAGGCTACCAAGGTCTAGGCAGAGTCTGCCCTGTAACAGGTGTAGCACTCATCTCTAAATGAGAGGATCTTTCCTGATAGGGTTTTTATTTAGCTGCTCCACTTTGGTCTCTCAAAGCCACCATGCCAAATCCTACCTGTGCAGCACCCTAGTTCCTTTGCCTAGAGCACATTTGCTACCCCCACCCCCAGATCAGGCTCCACTTCCTTCCAGAAATGTTCAAGACAACTCAGCCTTTTCTGGTTTCTTGGCTACACCCTACATGCCTGTCTGGGTCACTTACAAAGGGTATTTCTCCTATCTCATTAACATGGAGTCATGGGGGACAGAAATTCCCCAACTCCCCACTCCAGCTAGGTTAGAGATGGATGCTTCATAAGACTAACCCATCAAGGATACAGCACAGAAACCAAAAGAGACAGGGAATGAAAGCAGGGGCAGAAAAACTCAGTTGTATAGAGCCATAGCCTCAGTGAGAAGGACCACTCAGTAAAGCTGCTAAGAGGAAGAAGGGAAAGGGCAGAGGCGGGCGGGAGTAGAAATGTCACTCTTTCCTCCCTACCTCTGTTCCCAGTGCCCTGCGGCCAGGCTGGCCAAAGGAGGTCAGAAGGAGTAGGAAGGGCAGTGACAGAGTGAGGGTCACACAGTGACAGGGCAAAAGTGAAGGCAGGGAGCGGTAAGCAGGAGGTGAGCACCCCAGGCAGGGGAGCTTGTCCAGGAGAGATGAGAAGGGTTCAAGTCGGGGGCCAAAGCCAACAAGTATCGGTGCCTCGGCTCAGAAATAACAGGTGTTAATCTGTGTTGCGGTTCTGCGTGTCATCTGCATGTCTGCCTGGCTCTGGCCGGTGGCTTCTGCTCCGTGTACTGTGGCCTGAGCTGGTAACAGGCCTAATCCCTGTCCTCAAAACACTAAGGCCACTGCCCCAACTCTAGGATCTGCTGTCAGCTGACAACGGGTCCCACTGGCTGGTCCACTTGGGAGATGATCTCCGCATGCAGGAAGTGTAAAGACAGGGCTCTTGGGCCTGCTGGCAGCTGACTAGGGGTGAGGATAGCACACCACAGGTCCCCCAGGGAAGGTGAGAGGAGCAGAGGAGCACAGCCAGAGGCAGAGGAGGTCTGAGTCAACCTCCCTGGGGGCCTGCCCCACACACTGCGGTGAGCTCAGAGCTATCTATACCTCCCAGCTGTGCTGGCCGCCCCCAAGCTGGTAAAAAGAGACCAGGGTAAGCCAGGGTCTGGCGCACAGAGAGACCTTCCTTCATGCAGGCTAGGTGAGTCATCAGATGGAGCAGGGTGCTCCTGTCCCCTTGTCCGGAGACTGACCCACCTGACCGAAGGCCAGGCAGAGTTCGGAGTGAGGGCACGAGGTGAAGGCTGCTAGCCTTGCTCTGCTCACTACCTGAGAGACTTTCTTAACCCCCACATCTTTACATGTAAAGCGGGGAAAGAATTGGCTACTCACAATCACTAGAGAAATCTAAGTATCAGCTAAGATATGATGTAGGAGGGTACCTATGTGCAAGGGATGGAAATTCTGACACATACAACATGAGAGCAGGATGGTGACTGGAAGAAAAGGAGGAGGAGGAGGGAGGAGGGAGGGAGGAAGGAGGAAGGAGGAGGAGAAGGAGAAGGAAGAAGAAGAAGACAAATACATTATCCCATTAAGATGAAAGACCTAAAATGGTTAGAGCCACAGAGAAAGAAAGTGGCAGCTGCCTGAGGGGCTGTCTGCTGGGTGTGGTAGTGATGCACATTAATCCATCACTCAGGAGGGAAAGGCAGGTGGATCCCTGTGAGTCAAGACCAGCTTGGCTTACACGAGTTCTAAGCCAACCAGGATGACATGTGAGGCCTTGTCAGAAAGAGACAGAGAGAGACAGACAGACAGAGGAGAGAGAGAAAGGAGGGAGAGGGAAGGGAGGAGGAAAGGAAGGAGGGAGAAAATAAGGAACTACTGTTTAAGGGGTACAGAGCTCCACTCTGGGATGACGGTTTCTGCAGTTAAGAACGTGGTGGCTATAGCAACAGTGTGAATTACAGAATGTCACTAAACCTACAGCAGCCGAAGACCCTGGCCCACAGAGCCAATTAAATTCATTTTTAGTGTGTTTTTGTTCATGTGTATGTGTATCTCTCTCTCTGTGTGTGTGTGTGTATGTGAGAGAGAGAGAGAGAGAGAGAGAAATGATGTGTGCATACATGCATACACATACATGGGCAT